>JXCR01139967.1:896-89904 GCA_002079205.1 Phalaenopsis hybrid cultivar | reverse complement strand
TAAGTTATTTGTTCATATTAATAAAACTCCATATATAAAAATTTAGCAGTAAAGATATTTTTAGGAAATTTTAAAAACATAGTATCCTTTTTGCTTAAGTATATTGGGAGTTGGGTTATTAAATTTGCTTTATTTCCTACCATATCTTTAAGTAAAGAAGAATTCCAGTTACCATCTTTTCAGAAATCAGAAATCACCATGTGTCCACAATCTACACCCAACTATTCAGGATGGAGATCCACACAAGCCCAATTATCATACCAAAAAAGGATCTTCCCCAACCCAACATCATAATATACATATTTGGAAGCAAAGGAACTAGCTTTTAGAAGAATTTTCCAAAGTTTTGAGTCCCCAGATCTCCATTCAACAATAGCAGGATGTTGAGAAAAATAGTATTTATCTTGCATAAATTTAGCCCATAAATACTCACCTCTCCTAATGTTAAACCAGAGTTTAATTTGACTGATATAAGAAATGTGGTGTAGTTCCAGATGCCCTTCCCTCCTGCATCAACAGGTTTGCAAATTTTCTTCCAACCCACCTAAATCTTTTTGGAATTGACACCAGCTTACAATAATTTATTGAAAATTCTTTCCAAATTAGCTTGAGTGCAACTTTTATGTTCTAAAAATTGTAAGGCATAAAGTGGGATTGTGTTTAACATAAATTTAAGTAATGTGATTTTGCCCACAAAAGATAGAAAGGTGTTTTTCCAATCTTGGATTTTATTTTGAATTTTTTCTACAACAACATCCATTTGTGTTTGCCTTCTTCTTCTACTTAAAATATCAACTCCAAGATACCTAAAAGGAAGCTTAAGAATGTGGCATCCAGTATAACCAGATATCTAACTAGATACCTTTTTTTCACATATTTTTCCTTAAAAGGAATTGCATTTAAGTTTATTAAATTCTTTACCAGATATACTTTGAAATTTCTCTAACCTTTTGTAGATAAGTTTCATAGCAGTTTTGCTACACTGAAAAATACCATGACATCATCATCATAGGCTATATGGGTTACCACTAGTTTGGATTTATGAGAGAACTAAGTCCTTAGATGAAGAGCCTACAAGTTGTTCATCATTCTAGAAAAATAAATAAAATCAATGATGAAAATTGTAGGGGAAAGGGGATCCCTTTGTTTGATGCTTATTTTGGCAGAGAAGAAGCCATATGTTGAGCAATTAAGTATGAAATTATAATTATTGCATTCAAGCCATCTTATAGTGAGCCCAAAAACCCTCTTGAGAGCCTCTAGCTTTTAGTGCATTGATTATGAAATCCCAACTAGTTGTATCATAAGCCTCTTTGATATCAAGTTTCAAAACCATGTTACCACTTCTAATTTTTTAATCTAAATCTTCAATAATTTCCTGGGCCAATAACATATTATCAGTAGTTTATCTACTTTTGATGAAAGCTGACTGTTGAAGAGAGATAATGTAAGGGAGGTGTGTTTGAATTTTGTGTACCAAAATCTTATTGATCACATTAGATATTATTGAAGTCACAGCTATTGGCCTAGATTTATCGAAAGAGGCTTTCTCTTTGTATTTTGGAATGAGAACTATTTTAGAAGATGAGAAGTAAGGCTTTAGACTATCACCTTTGAAAAGAATTTTATGGCCTCCACCGCCTCTTTTTTAATAATCCGCCATCAAGTCCAGCTTCTTTATCACAATTTATCCCCTCGAAGGCAAAAAATATTTATTCTTCATTAGGTATGTTGCATAAAGAGATATTACTAGTATAATTCTTTTCATTTTGGAAAAACTCCACATCCTACTCATCCACCCACACATAAGATGAATAGATATTAGAAAAATATTTGATTGCACTATCCCCCAACTCATTGTGATCAGTGATCCAAATCCCCCCATCATCCTTGCTACTTAGAATTGAGTTTGAACTCCTTATTTGTATGAAGGAAGCATGGTAATACTTAGTATTTCTATAAACTTTTGTGAACACCACATTCTTAGCCTTTTACGGTAAGAGATTCTCTTCTTATTTTATGGCATCTAGCAAAGCTTAATGAGCTTCAATCCACTCCTCAACCACAACTCTGTTGCCATCTAAAATTTTTTCGAGATAATTCACTCTGCCCTTAGAATTTTTAACTTTTAAGTGAACATCCTCAAAGGAGGTCCAGTTCCAGCCCCTAAATGTTTATCTAATCTTTTGTGTAATTTTCATAGAATGAAATATTTAGTACCAACCTCCCTGGTTTTCCAATAGTCTTCTACTAAACTTAGGAAACTATGATGAGTAGACCAAATATTGAGATATATAAATGGTAAGTTTTTGGCTTGGAGAAAAAATCAACATAAAGTAGAAGAGGTTAATGATCAGATCCAACACTACTGAGATGGAGGACCTTCGAAATATTATAGTAGCTCAACCACTTCTGATTAGTGAAAACTCTGTCTAACCTTTATTGTAAAAGACCTCTTCTCCAAGTAAAATTTGATCTGTAGAAACCCAAGTCATGCAACCTAGCCTCATTAATTTTATCATAGAATTTAGTCATGAGAGCAAATTCAAGTTTCCCATCCCCCAATTTTTCTGACTAATTCATGATCATGTTAAAATCTCCACCTACCATCCTTCTTTCCTTTAACATAGATTCCAAAGAACCCAACCTATTACATAGCTCCATTCTAGAGGGAAAGAGAGTTCTTGCTTAGAAAAAAGTGAACCNGGGGGGGGGGGGGGGGGGGAAGAAAAATTCTTTTTTAAAGAAAGAAACTTAATTTTATTTGTTCTCAATGAACTATATTTTAAAATCTTTAGTTTAACATGAGCTATGGTGATAGAGACTAACATTGGATAAGTATATTTATATTTCTAAATATATATTAAACTTATGTAGAAATTTTCAATAATAAAGGTTAATTTTGTAAATTAAGATATTTGGTATGAGAGAGTAAGACAATGTTTTTCCATTGTAAGTAAAAGAATTTATATTTTTGAAGTATTAAGAATCTTAGAGTTTCATGTAAGAAGAAAAGAATAAACTTTATGAGAAATCTACAAAGCTAATATGGATTTATCAAGTGAAGGAATGTGAACTTTTTTTAACTTTAAGAAGAGGATAGTGAAGTTTAAAATCATTAAAGGCTATCCAGATATAGTAATCCTCACTTCTAAAAAAAAGGAAGAAAAAAAAATAGAAAGAAAAGAAAGAAAAGAAAAATGATTAAAAATGATCCTGAAATAATGGAACAAGATGTGAGGAGAAGCTTGAAGAGATGCCTAATAAAAAATTGGCTTCACTTAAATAAACTTAAAGAAGAAGGCTTGGCTACATTCTCTAAACTTGTATTTAAGTATTAGCATATTTACTAATAAAAATTTTATGAAGTTCTTTTTCATGTGGATATTCTAAGTGGCTTTATTATGACAATTTGCAATTTTCTTTGAAAAGAATAGAGAATCGAAAATCTTAGACTTGACTGCTAAAAATTCTTATACCTTTAGTATTAACTAGAGTTATTTTAAATTTTTCTTAACTTATGCTATTATATTTAGTATACCAAAATATGGAAATCTAGAAGTTAAAACTCTTTGTCATGAGACATATTTTTATGCAACAAAGGAGTTACTTAAGGACAAGTAACATTTAAGTTTGAGGGATTATGATGCACCAAAAATATATGCATTTTTAGACCTATTTTATACTCTTTTTTGGTGATATTGCGCTTAGGAAGGTATTTTTTATGTTTTTTTGTAGGTTGATGATTTTTAGGACTTGAGGCAAAAATGATGGAATTTGGAGTCAAAATGGCCTTTTGGAGGAAAAGCTCAACACCGACAGCGCCAACAAGGACGTTGAAAATGCCAGCATGAAACACGAGTCCAAAATAGCGCGGGCATCGATGATGCAAAACTGGGTGCCAACGGTGCCATTTGACAGAGAGTACAAAATTAAATTGGGACCACGGGTGCCAATAACACCAACTTGGGCGCTGACGGTGCCAAGGTTGGCGCTGGGTGAAATTCTAGAAGATTTGTTGAATTTGAAAATTTTTTAAAGAGTTGTTGGAGGCACCTCTTAGAGAACTAACATTATGATTTATTTAGAGTGAAAATTCCACATTAAAAGTTGTAGTGAAAGAGGGTCAGAGTGTGATTGAGTTTACTTGAGTGTTCTATTGCTTAGTGTGGCGAGTCTAAGTGTTATTTTATCCTAAGAGTTGTTAAGAGAGGGAGAGAAGTAAGAGAGTTCTTCCTCCATACATATTTAAAGAGAAAATCAAGAGTTTTGTAAAGAGAGAAAGATTGCAAGAGAGGCTATAAGGGATTTTCTTTGAGAAGGAGTTACAGATAAGTGTTGTTTGTTTATTCTTGTTGTTTAAACTTTCTTTTATTTATAAAATTCATATCTTGTTGTATCTTTCTCATGAATTCTAAGTAGTTTTCTTTGTCTATCTCACTACTTTGAGATATGTTAAAAAAGAGATAATTCAGATGTGCCAATTTAAAATTTTAAAATAAATTGTAATGTTTTTTTTCCGCTCTGTTCTTAATTTAGTTTTCGATCTAGTCAATTGAAATATTAAAAATTTGTTGTGAAACATATGATCTGGGAAATGAAGTATGAGTTCTACAACAAAGTCAGAATCACATTCAATTCCATGAAGAAGTGTTTTGTTCATGGAATTGGGTGCAAATAAATAAGGAAATATATATTATTGGGCGAAGAATTGGAGATTTTAGGGTGACATACTAAAATCCTCAATTTAGTCTTAGTGTTTAAGAACTAAAACGAGATTTAGCCTTCAGCGGAAGGGAAGTGGGAGCTCTGGAGTGAGAGCTAGTATCCTCCTAGCCTAAACACAAATTTAGGGACTAAACCTAAAATTAGCCAACAATTGTCTATAACACTTGACTAAGGGTAGAGAATTAAAATTGCAACACAAATTCAAATCATTTATCTCTCTCATTTAACCAAAAACTCATTGTAGTGGGAAAGATACTTTCTCATATTTGTTAACTTTATCACAGAAACATAGTTTGGTAGTTATAGTTTCACTTTACTTTACAGTTTTGCTAGTAGTTGATAATTTAGTTCTGATAGCACCTTAAATATTTGAAATCAGTATAGTAGAAATTTTTTATTATTGTAAAATGCCTAATCTAAATTACCATCTAAAATTTAAACCTTTCTCATGGGATCGATATTTGGGGCTTAAATAGAAAGTCCTATATTATTTGATAACAATATGTATATTTACGTAGAATCCCAATTGCTTTAATTTCCTATTCATAAATAATGAACCAAATTTTTGGCGTCACTACAAAGCGGAGTCAACTTTATTAATTTTACACAACTATAATTTTTGGGATCAGTAGGCCAATAAATCCAAATTGCAAAATTTTATGAATAGTCCTATCATTACCAAAATATCCTCCAAATTCAGAATCATGACATTTCTGAATAATTTCCTGAACTTCTTTGTAAGGCACACATCCTCTCATTACTAAATCCTTGTATTGTTTATATAATTAAGGGTCATACCAAAAATAAAACTTTAAGTCATTAATGAAATTATTTTCCTGTTATTTTATTAATCCATATGGTAAAAATACCACTAACAATTTAATTTACAATATCAGCATATCAAGGTATTTCCCAACCTTTTACAGTATAAAGTTGTTCATCAAGAAAAGTTTCATTAATTAATTTTTCCATGTCAAGTATTTCTTTTTGTTCTAGCCTAGATAGATGATGAACAATTTGATTATCAATCCCTTTTCCTATCAACTATTACAAAATCAAACTTTGCATCTAAAGTACTCATCTAATTAATCTTTGTTTTACATCATTCTTTTGCATCAAATATTTAATAGCCAAATGGTTAGTATGAACAACACATTTAGCTCCAATCAGATACTAACTAACCTTATCAAAAGCATATACAATGCTTAATAACTCTCTTTCAGTGGTGGTGTAGTTAATCTGAGCATCATTAAGAGCCTTACTAGCATAGTATATAACTTTAAAAATCTTATCATATCTCTGCCCTAATACAACTCCAATTGCATAATCAGTAGCATCACACATTAATCAAAAGGTTTCTCCCAATCAGGTGAAACAATTATAGAAGCAGTAATCAATTTTTCTTTTAAAGTTTCAAAGGCTTTAAGGAAATATTGGTTGAAATCAAATTTTATATCTTTATTCAGAAGCTAGCATAAAGATTTAGTAATTTTAAAAGAATCTTTAGTATATCTCCTGTAAAATCCAGCATGCCTTAAGAAGCTCCTAACTCCTCTTACATTAGTAGGTGGAGGTAAGTTTGATATAACCTTAATTTATGCATGATCTACTACCATGCCATTTTCTAAAATTTTATGCCCAAGCACAATTCCTTCTGCAACCATAAATTGCCATTTCTCCCAGGTCAATACAAGATTAGTCTTTTTACATCATTTCAGAACTTTCTCTAAATGTATTTAGACATATTTCAAATAAAGTTCCAAACACAGAAAAATCATCCATAAGGACCTAAATCCCTTTTTCAATTAAATCACTAAAAATTGACATCATATATCTTTGAAATGTTGCAGTTGCAATACATAATCCAAAGAGCATTCATCAAAAAGCAAAAGTTCCATAAGGACTATTAAATGTTGTTTTCTCCTGATCCTATGGAGCTATAGGTTCTTAATGATAACTCGTATATCCATATAGAAAATAAAAATATCTGTACCCAGCTAGCCTATCCAGCTTCTGGTTTAAAGAGGGCAAAGGAAAATGATCCTTCCTGGTGGCATAGTTTAATTTTCTATAGTCTATATAGATTTGTGATCCAGTGACTTGCCTTGTTGGTATTAATTCATTATTTTCATTTATCACTACAGTCACTCCTTTTTTGGAACACAAAGAAATGGACTTACCCAAGCACTGTCTAAAATAGGATATATTATTCCAACATCTAACCATTTTAAAATTTGTTTTTTAACAACTTCATTCATCATTGGATTTAATCTCTTTTGAGGATCAGCTTTTGGTTTATGTTGATCTTCCAATAAAATTCTATGCATTCAAATTGAAGGACTGATTCCTTTAATATCAGCTAATGTTTATCCAAATGCCTTTTTATATCTTTTCAAAATTCCCAACAACTATTGCTCTTGATCATCAGTTAATTCTGAGGAAATTATAAAAGGTAATGTAAATAAATCTTCTGAGAATGCATGCTTTAAATGTGTAGGAAGTGTTTTTAGTTCTAGTTTAAGAGGGTTCTCAATAGATGAAATCAAATTCTTATTACTATCTGAAGGGTCTAGCATTTCAAGTTTTTCCTGAACATAATATAAATCTTCTTTACTCACTTTTGTAGATTCATGATGAATTTTATTCTCATTTGTATATTCCATATATTCCTTTTTAAATTTTCTTTCAAATGTCTTTTTGAAATATTCATGGCTTAAATATTCATTAATATCTATTCTGAAGCATTCAATCTCTTGCTCTTTTTTTGGTTATCTTATAGATTTTGCAATATTAAATGTAACCTCTTGAACACTAACTCTCATAATTAGTTCTCCTTTTTGCACATCTATCAAATATTTTCTAATGGCCAGGAATGGTCTTCCTAAAATAATAGGAATTTATTTATCTTCCTGCATATATAATATAATAAAGTCCACAGTAAATATAAATTTAACAACTTTTACCAAAACATCTTCTATAACTCATTTAGGATATGTAATCGAACGATCAGCTAATTGAAGACTTACAATCATAGGATAAATATCTTATAAACCTAACCTTTTGAAAATTGATAACATCATAATATTAATACTCGCTCCTAAATCACATAAATCTCTTCTAAAAAATATTTCTCCAATAGCACAACAAATTGTAAAACTTCCAGCATCTTTGAATTTTTTAGGAAGCTTTTTTTGAATTATAATGTTAAACTCTTCATTGAGTACAACAATCTTGTTATCTATAAACTTCATTTTCTTATTAAGTATATCCTTCGTGAATTTCACATAGCGTGACATTTAATCCAAGTCTTCAACAAATGGAATGTTTATAATTAATTTCCTCAATATCTCTAAAAATTTAGAAAGTTTGTTATCTCTATTTTTCTGCTTCAATATTTGAGGAAATGGAAGTGCTGGTCTTTTCATAGTGATTTTCATTAGTTTAATAGGACATTCTGACTCAAAATGAAAATCTTCACTAGATTTTTCATTTTCCACCTCATCTTTTCCAACTTCAACTTCCACTTCTTTTTTAACTCTATTTTCTAATTCATTTCCACTTCTAAGTTGAATATCCTTAATTTGCACTTTTTTCAGATCCTTAGGATTTACTTCTACATTACTAGGCAATGTTCCTGGAGGTCTATTGCTAAGTGTAGTAGCAATACATCCCAATTGATTCTCCATGTTTCTAATTGCAGCTCTTTGACTTTGTAATTGACTCTCCACTTGCAATATCAATTCTTCCATTAACAACGTTTTCTCCTTACTTTGCAAATTATTAAATCCTGGAGGGTAATAAGGTTTATAAGTTGGATTTCCTTGATTGTTGGAGTTTCCTAATGGTTTGCAGTGTTGTTTCCCCACTGCATATTTGCAAACATTAGAATTATTATAACTTCAGCTAAAATTTGGATGATTCTTCCAACCGGAATTATAGTAATTAGCATAAGGATTATTAGAATGACTATTTATTGCATTTAAGGTCTCATAAGAAGATTTAGATTCTATCATTTGTCCCAATGAATTTTCCTCAAGCACAAACAATGTCTGAGAATAATTCATTCCATATTGATCTTTCTTCTTTGATATAACAACTATTTGTGCAGCTAACATAGTAATTGCAATAGAATCATGAATACTGGCTACTCTTTTCGGATTTACCCTTTCAAAGGGTCATTGAAAATTTTTAGTAGCCATCTCTTCAATTAAAGAATATGCTTCATCGAATGGTTTTGACATTAATGATCCACCAGCAACAAAGTCATTTATTGATCTAAGAGATCCAACCAATCAATAATAAAAAGTTTGAATTATTAACCAATCTGGCAATGCATGGTGTGGACACTTTTTAAGGTGATCTTTAAATCCTTCTCAGGCTTCATAAATTGATTCCCCTTCAAACTGACAAAAAGATGTAATATTATTTCTAAGCTAAGCAGTTTTTGAAGGTGGGAAATATTTAGATAATTTTTTTTGTGATAAATCTCCCCAAGTTCTGATAGATTCAGGTGATAATGAGTTTAACCACATCTTAGTTTTATCCCTTAGCAAAAAAGGAAAAATTCTAAGTCTGACAACATCATTCAACACTCCATCAAATTTAAACGTAGCACACAATTCTAGAAAACTAGCAAGGTGTAAATTAGGATCTTCAGTTGGTGTTCTCCCAAACTGGTTGTTTTGAACAATTTAGATAATAGTAGATTTAAGCTCAAATCAAATAGCAGCTACAGTAGGATTTTGTATGCTTAAATGAATCTCATCTGCTGTAGGATTAGCGTAATTTTGTAAAATTCTCTAATGATGTTCATTTTCATTTCCATCATTACTCAAATTGCAAGTCATTTTGCTAATATGGTCTATCTCTTTTTAATTTTTTCAAACTTTTCTAATTGTTCTTTCTAACTCATAATCAATAGGTACTAAATTTTTCAGATCTTACACTAAGCATAAACAAATGTAAAAAGTAACTTAAAAATAAGCAAACAAACTTAAATAAGAAAATACTCAAAATAAACTACAAATAATCTTTTTTTTTAGTTTTTTTAAAATAAGAATACTATAAATTATAAAATAACATACTACTTGTCGACACTATTTTGGTTGTAGGAGTTGCCCGTTAGAAGCTGTAAGTCACCGGAATCGAAATTTCATCGCCCGCTTCGGAAGGACATATTAATTTACATATATATAGTTTTAAGAAAAATGAAATCAAACTGACCCTATAGTTTTCATAGTTTAAATGAAAGAGCACTATACCTCAAATCCTGTACCTATCCCAAAGGATAAACACAAGACTTGAGGATGAGGCTCGATCAAATACATTAGGAAATATAGGACATTCATTTGGTCTGTGAAACCGTTTTGTTTGCCAACAAATTCAACTATTTAATATAAAAGGGTTTATATTAAGCTGGGTTCGGACAAGCTTCCTATAAGGGCAAGCCCCTATAGTTAATTATATCTTAAATGACTGAAGTCGCCTAAGAAAACTCTCAATAAAAATCAGGAAATATTATCTTCAAGTATTTCAAAAGGATAGGACTTTTCAACGAGATCGGACATATAGGTGTGAAAGGAGATTGGTTCAAATTTGAAATATTTTTTTGTAGAGTCCAAAGGAGGAAGAATTAGGGGATGTCACAGATCCGGGGGAGAACCTTGGTGACTTCCCAAGCTATCCTAATGATTGGCTTCAATTTTAAAGAGAAATATTTAGGTGTTTCATCCTGCCAACTTTATTTTTTAGGGCTTACATTTTTGTGAAACGATCACACAAATAACCTGGAAGATGTGAGCATTTAGGTCTTGAAGGACGACAACCTCAGAATCCTAAGATGAGTTTGGGCTTATATTAAATAGCAGGGCTATACAAAGGCCTAAAGATAAGGTCAGGACTTACGTTGCATAAGCAAGCAACCTCAAGGTCCTATGGCTTTATTGTTTAAGTCTAAGGAAGGAAGATTGGTTTAGCTGAGGAAACAAGTTTTGCTGTTGAAGATGGTCGTGCTGCACACCATGCTAGATCCAAGCTTCTTGCTATGATGAGTTTGAGTTTTCTAGTGTGTCAAGTTATAATATCAAATTAGGTGGCCCTATGGTTGTAGTTCTTTAAATTTTATGGGGGATGTTAAAATTGTTTAGAGCAACACCGGTTAGGATCCTACGGTTCCCTCATTCTGGCACCACTATTTTCTATTGAATTCACTTAGCCCAAATGAATTTACTAAACTCAACTTAATGATTTCCATACTTTCATTATACCGTAGGAAGACTCGTTAACAATCGTAGCTTACCTTCTCCGAGGAATTCCCGATCATCCGCTAGAGACATCTTAATTTAGTTGAATTTATTTTTTTTTTGTGATGTTTGTGATTAAATTTTGAGTTGTTTTATATTTTGAATGTTGTGGAGGTGATTTTTATCTTGGTTGATTTTAGTTTTGATTTTGTTTTTAGTTTTGTGGTTATCCTAACAGTTTTAGTTTTCATGCAGGGTGACATTATTTCTTAGCATGCAAATTTCATAAGAATAAAAAGTACAGTATGAAAGTACAAGAAAGGGGTCACTATAAACTATAAAAAGCGTACCTAGCGAGTCTTCTCGTTCCACCACCTGAAACTCAAAATACATGTGAGAGCACTTTATATAAAGCGAAAAAGTAAGGTTTTAGTGATCTACCCAACCCTAGGTCATATCTTAGTGGGTCCCTATTTAATTAATTAAAGATGATTTTATCAAGCAAAACATATTAAGTTTATTAGACCTCCAAGGTATCCAACAGGTCTTGGAGAAAGAAGTAGGTCCATGTCTCTCTCTCACCGCCTAGTGAAAAGTCACGAGCTCTTTTTAAACTTATTATGTCGCTTAATAACCCATCCTGTAAATACCTTTAATGCTCAATGAACATTTATGTTTCAATTATCCCTAAGAGTAGGGTAATTATTACATATAATTTAATTTGAGGATTATATGGGTTAAGACCATTAAAGGGGCAAGTTATTGTTATTAAGGCACTTAGCCAACCTTTTTCTTTGGGCTTGTAGTGTTTTAAAGATGTTCAAATTTTAATTATCTTCACTTTTCTAATCCTCATTTAACTAAATTTGATTTAGCCTAGGTCATTACTAAGCCCTTAAAATTTTGGTAGATGTCTTAGTTATTTTTTAAAAAGGTTGTATTTTAAGTGATGATGATTCATGTTTTTGAAAGTCATTTGAACATCAAATAAGTGTGTTAAATTAGTAAGTCATTTACACTCAAAACCATACCCCTGAGTCTAGGATCATTTAATTGGCTAGACTTCCGAATTTTAATAATTTAAGGAAATTACAAATTTATCCTTTTAATTAAGAAAAGTTAGATTGGTTTCTACCATTTAATCCCTTGTGTTTCAGTCATCATAATATATTGATTAGGATCAAAGATTACCCATTTCCCCCTTTGACTTAAGCCTAAACGTTAATTAAGGCCAAATTTCAAAAATTACACTTTTGCCCTTAAGGCTCTAATACTTCATAATTCATCAAATTTAATTTAAATGAATTTGGAATTTTTATCCCACCTCACTCATGGGTGAATTAAGACATTAGAGGAGAAAATGTGATTTTTCATAATTTGATTTAATTGATGTAATTATTTACATGCAAGAAATAGGATTTTTCAAAGAAAATTCCCTAACTTGACCAAGATAAAGCCCAATCCCTTAAAATTTTTATTGGAAGTAGACTTAGAATAGAGAATCACTTAGACAAAATTTCATGATTTTTTTAATTTTATTTGAATTATTAGAATTACTTCAAATTTTGGAGCATTTATTAATTATAAAATATTTTAAATGTTCAAAATTAAGTGTTATATTTTTATTAAATACATTTGAGGTCAAGCAACCCAGAGAAACAATTTTCACATTTTTCTATTTTTTCTTTGAATTGTTAGAATTATTTTAGTGAAAATCTATTTTTAGCCGTCAAAAATTATTTTAAGCTTCAAAATTCAGTATCTTCACTTAAAAAATCAGGAAAAATATTCCAATTGTTCATAGGTGTTTAATAAACAATTTAAAACATTTTCAAATATTTTTTTTATTTTTGTGATTTTTCTTATTTTTTAATTATTTAAATATTCAAAATAGACTTAAAAATAAAGTTCTTATTTTATTTACAATTTTATTTTTAGAAATTTCCTTTGACCATAGAAAACTCCAAAAACTAATTTTTGTAATTTTTTTTTAGTTATATTTTAATTATTAAAAATCATTTTAGTGTTAAAAATGACATTTAACTTAGAAAATCAATTTGCGTTATTAAATGAGCTCTAAATGTTATGAATTTTTTATGGGGTGTTCTCTGAACTTTAAATCACAATGGAGATTAAAAATTAAGTTATTTAGATGTTTTTATTTTCCAAAATTAATTTTCATTGTGTTTTAGGGTTTGTGAAAATTAAGTGCATTTTTATTGACTTAACCCATGACATAATTTCCAAAGGGTTCTCTAGTCATGGAAAACCTTCCAAAATTTTCTTGGAATTTTCTAAGCAACATGCTAATTATTATGATTAATTCATGCAAATAATAGACATAAAGTTGAAAAATATGGATCTCTCTCTAGAGATCTCCTCTGACTTTAGAAAAATCAGAGAATGTTTCCTAAGACAGAGTCAACAACATGTCAAAAGTTCAAGCCGTGGAGACATGTCAACCAACATGCATGGAGAATCAAAAGACTCAAAACAGTTTTTAATTAGATGAAAATAAAATATGCGTCAAATGTACTTCAAATTATTTCCACATTATTCTCCTCTATTCACTGAGCACTAAGGTATTTTTCTATTATTTTTGTGATTTTTCCAAACCAAGATATAGAGTTTTAAAGTTAAGGCTATTTATTTAAATCAGAAAAATCCCTATTTTCCTATTTATCTCGCATGGCGCCACCTCATTCTAGGCAGCTCCGAGCGCTACACGCTGTGAGCTTCCATTCAAACCTTCCACGCCAGTTGCCACACATCCCACTGTTTCATTCTATCTCTCCATTCGACGTGATCCAACGGTGCGTGGTCATCGTCCCCAATGCCTTAGCCCGAGAACCCTCCATTTTTAAAGCTTAAGATCTCACTCATTTCTCAACAAAATTAAGTGCGGTTTGTTTCTAAATGCTCATCTAAGTGTGGAAAACACATCCATACGGTAATCAAACCATTAAATTAGCTCTAAAAAAATGGAGAATTAAAATAAGCTCAGGAAGAAGGGGAGTTCAAGACCTTTGCTCTTAGAAGGGAAGCTTCAATCAAAGGTGCTCGACACATTCGTTGAGGTCCAAGAAGGCTAGGGATTGAACCTCTTGTTGTGGTGAAAGGTCTAGGAAGGAAGTTGACCAAGCTCAATTTTAGGTGTTGGTCTAGAGCTATGCTAGAAGCTCTATATGAAGGGGATTTGATGTAGCTTCTTCTTCTTTCACTGTGTTGATGGTGTGGGTAAGTTTAATTTAATTATGGTGGAGTGTAGATGTGTGGAGAGCTCTGTCCTGTCTCTGACAAGGTTTTGAGCTCTGAAATTGAGCTCTGGCAAGGGGCTTTATGGAAATGTGATGGTTAGGTTGCACTGTGGAGGTCTCAAAGAAGCTATAGAAGCAATTTGGAGGGGTTTCCTTGAGAAATTTTAAGCACGCCTCCATGGCCGTGGAGGTAGAAATTTAAAAAAAAATGGCTTGGGGTGGCTGTCATGCCTAATTGCTGGGTGAAATAGTTTGCTTACGTGGAGGTCAAAGAGTATCTAAATTTAAAATGAGATGAGGTGGCCTCTAGGCTTGAATTGGGTTTGATTCCATGGGGGTGGCTCTCAATTTGGCCATTTTCTAGCCACTAGGTCAGCCGACCAGGCCAAGGGAGGTGGCTAGGAGGTCAAGTGAGCCAGGGGAATATGTTACAGAAATTAAATGGATTGGTGTTTGGTTTTGGCAAAAATATCCTTGGCTTAAGCAAATTTGGAAATAAATCCCTTGATTTGGGGATCCTTTGGTCCATGGTTCATTTAGGTTTGATTAAGTGGGTTTGGTCAGTCTTAGGGGTCCTAGAATTGGCTGAGGTGGAGTCAATTTGATCCCATTTTGTCCAAGTTGGTCACGTTGGGTCATGGGTTCAATGTGGGTCAAAATGACCAAAACGTGCGTTTTCACTAGGCTAGCCATGTCAATTGGCCCAATTTATTGAAGCATTTGATGTAGATGACTTAATATTTTTGGTAAAGGGTTGAAGTGATTTTGACTTCAATTGGGGGTTCAATTTGAGGGATTTTGGAATTTTGGTCAATTTGGGCATGTTGGGCTAGACTTGGGTCTAGATTGGGCTAGGCTTGGGCTAAGTCCAAATTAAATTGTCCAAATGATCAAGGGAGATGTTGTGAAGATTTTTTATGAAGGGATGTAGTGGAAATTTTAGTGCTGAGGCAATCAATTTGGTGAAAATTAGGGATATAGCCAATTTTGAGCAAATTTGGGGCTTTTTGGACTTAGGTCAAAATTACGTGAAATTGAGGCTTCACCATGGCCAATTTACAGTCCATTTTGATGTGTAGGAGTGGAACAATTGAGCTTTCAACATAAATTGTGGCAAATTGAGTAGGCCCTAGGTTCAATTTGTTGGAACTAAGTCATATGGCCAAAATTGGGGGCTTGGTTTAGATCAAAATTGGGCTCAAAGCGTGGATTAATTGAGATTGGATTTGGTTTATATTGGTCACATGGAAAGTTAATTTGAGTTTAGAATTGAAATTGGGGAAATTAGGACCAAATTGATGGACATTTGACGTGAATTTAGGGAGATTGGGCCTTTAAAGATAATTTGGAGGCTTTGGTCAAAAATGGTCAAATTGGTCAAATTGAGTCATGTGGTAGTTGAGAAAAATGAAATTGGGAATATTTTTAAGGATTGGGAATTTTTGAAATTTTTTGGAATTTTTGAAATTTTGGGCTAATGAGGGGCGTATTAGTAATTTGGCAATTTTTGGTGATTTTGGGTAGCTTGGATGTTTTCAAAAGGTTTGAAATGGTTTTTGAACAAGTTTGGGTATTTTTGGTGAATTTGGAAATTTTGGCCAAATGTAGGGTTTCAAGGGTACTTAGGTAATTTGGGAGAGTTTAGTGGAAAAAATCCAACTTGAGTAATTTTGGTAGAATTGGAGTACCAACCACCTTAAATGAGCTATGAACCAATGGAAACCCCATTTGGATCCTCTATGCACTGGTCTTAGCTAAACCCTAGCCTAGGGCCAGTGGGTTTAGGGGACCATCTACATGAGTCTCCCAAAGAATTAAGGAACCAAAGTCAATAAATTTGGGTTTAGGGTTGTGAGTGATTGTGAGTGAGTGTGAGTGCAAGTGAGTGTCTTAGCCCTAGACCAACATTCAGAGTTAACTCTAAGGGCAAACAGTCCTATGGGAACTCATCTTGAACTCCCCCATAATGACCTTACCTACTAAGTGCTAGAGGTTAGGACCAATATGTGGAACTTCAAGTTGAGTAAAGAGGAGTTTGGAATTTCTCATGGTGAGGGTTCCTTTCTAGTTTTCTAGGAATAGTCAACAGAAAAGTCCTATGGCTAGACCCTAGGCTACTAAAAGATGAAAAACTAGACCTCAACCAAGTGAGGTCAACACTACTATTTTCTTTTACTTCCCCAACAACGGCGCTAAAAACTTGATGGACTGGTGGTTTTAGTGTGTTAATTTTGCAAATATTTTTTAATATTACAAAATACACATGACAGAAACAATAGCAAACATGCAAATTAATCCCAACAAAATAACTTCAGTTATAATAGTTTTATCTTTTAAAAATCTTTAAACTGTCAAATCCCCTTTAAAAATATTGCAAGTATACATATCGCTCAAGTAATATAAAGGGCTATAATGGAGTCTTAGATATCAATCCCATAAGGAAGTTGGAAATTCCTATAAATAAGTTCCTAAAATTATAATGTAAAGTACTATTTTAAAAATACAAAAAGTAAAGTGCGAAATTTGAATATTAAGTAACAGGTGAATGCTAAATAAAATGTAGTTGAAAGACAAAGTTAACTAAACTAAATGCTAAACTTTCAAAAGTAAATTTACAAAAATTAAAACTATGATGTTGTGAAGAAAAGATCAAATCTAAGAAAGCATCCTTCCTCTCTACAATGGGTTTATCGTTTGTGAAGAAATTAAAATAATTTGAAAACATATATAAAAATTGTTTTATGTCAAATAGGAGCAATCCTATTCTTTACCCTTTTCTGAGTGCATAAAGAACATTGACTAATCCAGAGTTTGGTCCCTAATTCTATGGTTAAGCTGGGAGGATACTAGCTTCCAATCTGTTTATTAATCTAAGAGACATATCCCTTCATAAAAGAAACTTCCAAAGTGTATAGATGCATTGAATTACTCCAAGGGGTGTTTAGAACAAGTGTCCCTTGAAATTCATGCAAAAATTCATTTTGAACTACCTTAATCTGCAAAAAGTCATCCCTGACACATCTTGTGCCAAATCTGGTGCATCATGCGCTAACTCTCAGTCAAATGGCGCATCTGGCGCCAATATGGCACATCTGGCGCGAATATGGAACATCTGGCGCCAATATGGCACATCTGGAGCCATTATGGCGCATCATGCACTAGTTTGCTAAAGACCGCATTGTTATGGGCTTTGGCACATTTGGTGTCAATTCGACACATCTGGCACCATTTTGACACATTTCGTGCCATTTGAGTGCATCTGGTGCCAAATCTGGTGCATAATGTGCCAGAATTCAAAACTTCGTTGTTTTGGCTCCAAATTTCATCCATTTTGCTACTTTTACTCCAAATGCCCAAAATTGATATACCTACAACAAAAACATGAAAATACCCTTCTTAAGTGCAATATCACCAAAAATAAGCATAAAATATATACTTAAAATAACATATTATTTTGGTGTATCACACACTCGTGTCAATCCCGATGACTTAACTAGCATTGCTCATCAGAATAGACCCGACAAGCAATGCTCGTTAATGCATCACGACCAACATGGAAATCACTCTCCTAAGGAGTCTGGCTTGCTATCCATGTGAAGATGCAAATTCAAAAGATTGGTCAAAAAATAAGTGATGAGTGTACCATGGGGCAGGGACTCGAACAAAGATGGGCATATCGTAGTGGCAGCGGCCCCAAGACTTATTTTGAAGTGGCAGTGACCCAGCAGAATAAGCATGATAATGTGGCATTGGCCCGAAGAGGATGAGCATGCCATGGAGGCAGTGTTTCCAAGAGGTATGTTGGTAGGGTAGTGACCTATAAAGGGTAGGCATGCTATGGCGGTAGGGGCCAAAAAAGGTGGGCATGCCCTGGTGGCAGCGACCAGAGGAGGTAAGCCGATAGAGCAGTTACCTGTAAAGGGTAGGTATGCCGTGGTGACAGAGGATCGAAAAGAATGTGCAACTCAAGCATATGATAATAATCAAGCAGTCAGACAAATGTGAGATAAGATGAAATAATTCAATCATACATATGCATTACAATATGCAAAAATGCAAACACACATGCAAGACATTAGGGTGTTGCAAGTAGTTGTTCAACTGGGAAGAGGAATCCAGTCAAGCCAAAGTGTAATCTTAACCGGCTCGGGGAAGCTGATTCAAGTGAGGTGGGATGTCTGTCGGGCTGGAGCAGCCAGTCGGAGTAAAGTGAAGTGCTCACAGAACTTGGGCGGACGGTAAGAGTGAACTGAAGCGCTTATCGGGCTGGGGCGGCCAATCGGAGCGAAGTAAAATGCTCGTCGGGCTAGGGTGGCTGGACGGAGCAAAGTGAAGTGCTATGTGATGTGTAAAATGTAACATGCAAGAATACACATGTAATAGGGAGCCATTTCCATGCTAAAAACCTCTCCGAGAAACCTAGGGTCAACATATAGAAAAACGGTGATTGTCGGCTTTGCTTTGGCGAAGCGGGTGGGGAACTTCTCCCTAGATCTCCGAGGGGAAATTTTACACCTCATTGTGAAATAGGCCATTGAAGATGCTCTTCCCAATTTCATGACACCTCCGTGCTTTGCAAAATGAGCTAATGATTCACATTTTCTCATTTTGCAAAGGCCAGCCCTTTGATCTTTCTAAAAAGATCGAAGCAACTAAAGTAAAGGGGTGCAAAGGGGGGCTCCAACCTTTAGGATTACTGTGCTAAGGGTAACATTTAAATAGGATTTGTTCTGCTATTGTAGGGGAATTGGTTTTTTAAGAAGAATCCTATCTTAAAGGTCACCTCTAAGAAACAAGTGACCTAGCACATAGGTGCGTCGCTGCGCCGGCGCACGCACCCCGTGTGGGTAATTGAACCTACACACTGACCAAAGGAAAATATGTTGAGATTTTCATTCCTATTTTACTCTATTTTTGATGATATTGTACTTTAAAGAAGGGTATTTTTAATTTTTTGTTGCAGGTATGATGAATTATGGTCATTGGAGCAAAAAGATGCGAAGACGGTGCAATTTGGAGCAAAAACAAGCAAGAAATGAAATTTTGCTCAGTCACCTTTTGATAAGTCTTTCGATGCTTAATCTCTTTTAAATTTCTTCCATATTTTTTAATGAGATTACACTTTAAAGGAAGGTTGTTTTCATGCTTATTTTGTAGGGCTATCTGTTAGGAACACAACACAACTGAAATGGGGCAAAACAGAGCTAAAAAAAAACCAAACGGAGCGAAACGATGGAGCTGCATAGTCTGCTCGCCGACGACACCCAAAATGGCGCCGACGGCAAGATTTACATGAGAAGACCAAAAAATGATAGAAAATCTCTCCAACGGCGCCCTCGAGCCCGCCGACGGCACCAGGATGACTATGAACCGACTTTTGGCGGTTATGAGCTGAAAATCAACGTATTTAGACGCTTATTGAAGGGACTCTCGTGGCAACTCTTTAAACTTCATCCCTACACTTTAAAAAAACAAATTTAGGTTAGAAAAAGGGTTTTTTGTGAGAGGAACGTTAGGAAAAGAGTGGAGAAAGTTTAGGGTTTTTAGAATAGGAGTAGAAATGTAGATTTCTACCCTTTTAGAGAGATTGGAGAGGGGATTTTGAGAGAATTTGTAAGGAGATGTTCTAGCATTGCATGGATCGGCGGGAGACTTTGTGGGAGAGATTTTCTTCTCTCTTTCAAAGGGAGAAAGCTAAGTATTTTGTTCTTCATTATCTTATGGTTTTGTAAACACTTATTAAATGGATTTGCTTTGATAAAATGAAGTTTTTCGTTGTGTTTCCTTCGTGCTTTGTGATGTGTTTCTCTTATTTTCTCTTCTTGTTTGAAAATAATGGAATGAGAAGATTATGTTGTTGTTTTTATTTTACTTTTCTTTTGTAATGAGTAGAATTCATGTTTAGGATTTTGTGATGCATGTTAGAAGAGGATTTAATTATAAATGTGATGGTTTTTATATGCACTTTATTTACTTTACAATAAAGGCCTATTGTAGTGTTAAAATTTGTTGTAATTGCATTAAGACCCGAGAGCTGTGTAATTCTCAACAAAGTAGAACCACTTTCAGATTCCATGGATGGTTAAGTTCATGGGAGTTGAATGCAAATAAATAGAGAAATATACTTTGATGGGTGTAGAATTGGAGATTTTAGGGTGACTAACTAAAATACCCAATTTGGTCCTATTGTTTGAGTACTGAAGCGGAGATGTTAGCCCTCAAATGAGGGGAACGTGGGAGCTCCAAAGTGAGAGCCGGTATCCTCCCTGCCTAGCCACGGATTTAGTAAACAAGCATAGCATTAGTCGATGTTCTTTATGCCTGGACCAAAGGGTAAGGAATAGGATTGCTCCTATTTGGCACATACAATATTTAATGCATTGCATTCCTTATGTTATCTGACTCATTGCATAAGAATACTAGTTTTTATTATCTCAAAATTCTCCAAACCAATTCCTCCAGAAAGGTGTCTCTTTAGAATTAATATTTGCATTTAGTTATAGTTACTTTTTTTACATTTAACCCTTGCATTTAGGAGTAGGTTCTAGATAAAACATCTTTTTAATCAACTTTCTAAACTAAGAACTAATTGTAGTATACTAGAATTTGACTAAGGACCTCTTACCTCGCTTCCTTGTGGGATCGATATTGAGGTTTTTAAAGAAAGCTCTATAGTACTTGAAGTGATACGTATACTTGCGTTTGAAATTGTGATTTTATAAATCATTATAAATATATAAATCTGGGTTCATAAATTCTTTCATATTAAAAGTTGCATCAAGTTTTTCTCGCCGTTGCTAGGGAATTAAATCTTCTAGGAACAATATCAAATTCTTGTAATTTTAAGCAAATATAAAGTTGTTCTTAAGTTTTTGGCGTCGTTGCCAGGAAATTAAATCTTCTAGCAATAGTATAAAATTAGCATATATAAAGTCACTGTCACACACCTATCACCATTAAAGTCTAATGCTAGCTAGAAAGTGAAATGCAAGGGGTTTAAGGGAATTATTCCACAACAACATTTGCATGAAGCACAATGCAGTTGGAGGAAGCTCTTGCACGAAGTGGAAGATACTTGCTCCCTCCCAAACAGTGATGGTGCCAGATGTCCGGCGACATCAAGGTACTCCAACAAAGCGTTTGGTCACCTGTAAGGTAGAACAAAGATGTGTGGAGGTTTGATCTCCAGCGGTGCAAGCCACGAGCAAAAGAGATATGTAGGGACAACCCAAAGAGCGAAGCTCTCTTCTCTGTTTACTTTGACAATGGTATGATACCGGTGAGGCCAAGGTTGGCAAGGTTGATGAAATCAAACGAGGTTAGCCAGCCAAAAGAAAGAAAAGAAAAAAGCAAATGGAGGTAGTGGTCAACGACTCTAACAAGGAAGCTCAGCTGGAGGTGTTGCTCAGCTACGGAGGAGTTTCGGTGAGGGCAAAGCACGCAGGCAAGGAATACCGGCAACAGGATGAGGTAGATGAGAGGGTGGTCCGCCAAAAAAGGAAGAATAAGGAGTGGAAGGGGCTGTCAGGGACTAGAGAAGCTCCAGCAGCCTTCGGCGCCGATGAGGGTGGTCCGGCGAGGGTAGACTGCAACGTAAGGACAGGGAGCGCGGGCACTCTAAACCCTTCTTCGCGAGACCAAGTGGAAGATTGAGTAGATGCTTGTGTGGTTTTTTGAAGAGAAGGTAGTAGGCCGTTTTCTTTCTTTTCTCTAGGAGAGAGATGCTCTTTGATATATTAGGATAGTTTCTTATTTTCTTATTGCTTCTTTTTGTTGCAGGGATGTGAAAGCTCCTTTATCTTTTTTTTATTACCTTTCTTAGAACGAGTGTGTGGGATAGGATTAGATAGCCTGTTGAGATGAAGGAGCCATCCCATACCAGCAGCTGCATGACATGCGTGAATTTAATAGTTATTATTANATATATATATATATATATATATATATATATATATATATATATATATATATATATATATATATTATCATTCGCATATTTTTGGGCGAGGTGCATCCTCGTGACAAGATGAACGTCTCACCTGAGTAAAATTGTTGTTTTGAACGTGTTTGTACAGTCCATTTTGTCATCCAGGGACGTTTCGACCACTTTTTAAGCACTCAGACATACCACAATAATTTTCATATTTTTACCCCACTCGCGAACCCATAGCGAAAATGGTACTCTCCTAAGGTAAAACTGACGTTTTAGACACACTCGCGTGGTTTATTTCATCATCAGGAGTCGTTCAAACAAGTTTGTTCGATATTAGGCCAATCCGAGCCAATTTTGAATGCAACGCGATGCAAAATATTCATTAGCCTGATCAGAGTTGTCCAACGTGCAAAATACCAACTGACCTTCGCATAAGCAAAAGCCAAAGCCTAGCAAAATAACCCTGCTACGTGTCCCCTCAACACGCGCCAGTGAATCTCGAGCAGATTTCTCAAGCTATGGGACACAACAAATGCATGAAGCATGACCCTGATAAGCTCAAGTGGATCAAAATTGATGCCAACAAAGCACCCCTCAACATGTGTGTTGCGTCGCTGAGGCACAGTGCACTTGTTGGCAACATCCTCAAAAGAACGTCTCTCTTGGTAGTCAAGGTGAAATCCTAAGAAAAACAAAAAGAACCCCAACCGGGTTAGTTTAACTGGACATAGTATGGCCAAGGGTGTGGCTAGCAGCCCAAACAGGCCAACCATAAAGGAAACCTAACTAGGCTAGCTAAACAAGATAAAGTATGGCTGGGGTGATGGTCAATAGCCGAAGCTAACTGTTCACCAAAGAGCTCAGCCATGTCAGATAAACTAGACATGGTATGGTTGAGAAAGGCCTACCTGACCTCACTCAAAATAGTAGATTGATCTATCTGACCTATCCTTCTAAATGACAGAATCGATGAAACCCTACACCTGACCTCATTCATGACAGTGGGGGAGAAGGCTCAATCATCTCCTGTGACCAAGTCTTCTATTATGTTTCTCCTAAAAGGGACCCCGATTGCAAGTCTAATTAATCCCTTTGAAAAGAGGCACTCATCACTTTAATCAAGTGGTTATAATGCACAAAAATCTTGATCGGAGGTGGCGATCGTCTAATGACTAAATAGTATGGCCAACCGAGAAGGCCCAATCATCTCGTGTAACCCAGGTCCCTTGTTGTGCTCTCACGTGAAGAACTGACTAGTAGGTTTTCCTGGAGGGTGGCACCCATCACGATAGTCAAGGTGATCATAAAGACCAAGAATTCCTTTTTACAGTGGAAATTGTTCCAGTGACTCAATAGTATGGAAAGTTGAAAATGCTCGGTCATCTCGTGTAACAGTTGGTCTCTCATCTCTCACAAATGGGCTTTTGGATTAGAGGTTGCCCCAGACATGGTATGGCTGAGAAAGGCCTGCCTGACCTCACTCAAAACAACAGATTGATCTATCTGACCTATCCTTTGAAATGGCAAAATTGATAAAACCTTGCACCTGACCTCATTCATGACATTGGGGGAGAAGGCTCAATCATCTCGTGTGACCAAGTCTCCTGTTATGTTTCTCCTAAAAGGGACCCTGATTGCAAGTCTAATTGATCCCCTTGAAAAGAAGCACTCATTACTTTAATTTGGTGGTTATAATGCACAAAAATCCTAATCAGAGGTGGCGATCGTCTAATGACTCTATAGGATGGCCAACTGAGAAGGCCCAATCATCTCGTGTAACCCAGGTCTCTTGCTGTGCTCTCACGCGAAGAACTAACTAGTAGGTTTTCCTAGAGGGTGGCACCCATCACAATAGTCCAGGTGATCATAAAGACCAAAAATTCCTTGTTGCAGTGGCAACTGTTCCAGTGACTCAACAGTATGGAAAGTTGAAAATGCTCGATCATCTCGTGTAACCGTTGGTCTTTCATCTCTTACATATGGGCTTTTAGATTAGAGGTTTCCCCTAGTCACAAAACTTAACTACCCTCTATCTGACCACATTGGAATGGACATAGTTGGAACCCAAAATTTGTCTGACATTAGTCATAATGACAAAAATGGGATGAGTCTCAATCATCTCATGTGACCTCAAGTCTCCTATTATGTTCTCTCGATAGGAACCCGATTACGAATCAAACCGGCTCCCTATGGAGTAGAAACATTCATCACCATCATGAGGTGGCTATAAAGCACTAAAGATCTTGAACAAGGTGGCATTTGGCCAGCCAGTTAAGACAAACTTGTCATCAAACCAACTGTAAAGGTGTGCGGTTCTAGAGGGACTCATCTTAAATGACATGCAGCCAGGAAAGTCTGAATACAAGATACTCTCACAAAAGAACTTGCATAAAAGGGCATATGGTCTGAGAAATATCAGAATGAGCCAGACACGACAATATATTCTCAAAATAATTGACTAGAATGTCTTATAGCCCTAGAAATATTGTATCAAACGGTTATAGGGCGAAAGATTTCAGAAGACGAGATGTCCTCGTAACAGAGCTGACTCTAATGTTGTATGGCTCGAGAACCATGGCTAAAAAGCCGAAAGCATCTAAAGATGAGATGTACTTCTACTAAGCTGACTATGAAGACACAAAGCTCGAGCAACATCAAAATATTGGGCTATATGAATCTGAAGGTGTCAAAATACAAGGCGTGCTCATAATAGGGCCGACTATAATGTCATATGGCTTGAGAAACTCCAGGATATAATAGCTAAAAAGCTAATAAATGCATATCATGAAAGAACTAGTGGAACAATTGTATGGTTTGAAAGAATCTAAAGCCAAATGGCTACAACAACCTTATGTGCCTCAAAATGAGTTCCTATCATCTAGCGTTGGCCAAGTGATGGCAATAGTTCCATTAATCGGGATGACCAACGATTCAGGGAGGTATGTATCCTGATCAAAAAAGTTTATAAAGTATGCATCTTGATTATGCATCAAAATAGAGGAGGAGGTGTGTATCCTACTACATATATCAAATGACACAAGAGGTATGTATCCTACTACATATATAATATGACACAGGAGGTATGTATCCTGGCTGTGCTCATCAAAAAAATGCATAAGTTATGTATCCTATTGAAAAATCAAATGAGCAATCATGTAGCATAACAACTTGAGGTATAATGCTCACAGTAAATGTTGGACGCATGAGGCGATCCGATAAGGAGGAGGCACTCCTCTCAAAGGGTATTAATCTCTTTTGATCAAGGTAACCTATGAAGTGTCGAAGTAAATTTTGGCATCAGAGAGCTCCGACAAAATATGGATTAGTGATAAAACCAATACAAGATACTACTCTTACAAAGCAACAAAATTTGAGAGAGTCGAGGATATCCAAGATGGTGGATGACTATGACATACCAACCCTATATATGACACCACTACCCGAAACTATGGTAGAAAGAGTTCCACCAAGGAATTATCGTAGCATCAAAGAATAGTTGGTTTAGATGTAACACTTCAACCCTAAGGGTACGCAACCCTCAAACTGATTCAGCAGCATCCCTCAAATGAGGAAGACACCACACTCTTCTGAGGTAAGTGAGAAAATCTAATACGGACCCACACAGAGTACTGAACCGAATAGAGGTATCGAGGAAAGAAGTGTCACTTGCTTGAATAAATAAGGTATCAATCTAACCCAAACTTAGTCGGTTGAAACTCCTAAGAGAGGTTGAGCAACATGAAATGCACCAAGGAAATGATGTTTAGCCTCAAGGCTGAACCCAAATAACCCAAAGAAAGGAAAATATCACACTCGCATGAGATTAGTGGGATGAGCGTTATTTTTACAATCAACCTTCATGGATGGGGCATGCTCGATGTAGACCCTATTTTAAATGGGTAATCAAAAAAAAATAATGCTAGTAAAAGACATGGTTTTCCTGCATAACTCAAATATCAATTAAATTGACTCCTGTCAGTCAAAATATTGAGATGGTTAGCTAAGATGTACTAACCAAGAGATCCTTGGCCATAGATCTATGCTCAATTCCTCTAAGAAGAAAATATCTCTCATCTACTCATGACGAGCGGGATGAACGTATCTACCACCCTCATTTATGGTGGGTGGGACACACTCATTCAGACCAGCTCGAGGCGTGAAATCGAGGAGAAAGAATAAGAGAAGTGCATGGATTCTCTTATCTGATTACAAATTGTGCCAGGTATAAGCCGCCCGTAGGACTTTCACTTTGCCTGTATGACAATTCAACATTTAGTTTTAAGAGACGCACAAAACCTCTCTTACACGTCATATGTGATCCTGACCAAAGGAAAATATGTTGAGATTTTCATACCTATTTTATACTATTTTTAAGGAATATTGCACTTTAAAGAAAGGTATTTTTGATGTTTTGTTGCAGAAATGATGAATTAGGGTCAATGGAGCAAAAAGATACAAAAAGGAGAAAATTTAGAGCAAAAAGGACCAAAATGTGGAGATTTGAACTAAGGGCCTCGACGATGTAATCGACTTCACCGACGGTAAGTTTTTCCCGAGGTTACAAGACAAAATTCTCCAGAAGTCCGCCGACGGCGCCCTCAAGGCCACCGACGGCGAGCTCGGCGGTTATGCATACTCAAGCTTCGGATAAGGCCAAATTTTGAAGGGATGCTTAGACAACTCTTGGGAAAGCTCATCCACAACTTTAAAAGACTATTTTGGCCGAAAAATTGATAGAGAAGAAAGGGGGTTAAAGGAGAGTTTAGAGTTCCCGGAGGTTAGAAAGGTTCTATTACTGTTTGTTAGAGTGTAAAAAGTGTGAGGAATTCAATGAGAGATTGTAAGAGTGGACGGAAAGTGAGAGATGTCTTCCTCCTTGCTACTTTGAAGAGGAATTCTGTGTGTTGTAAAGAACATAAGAGATTCAAAGGAACTTTGAGGAGTGTTCTTGGGGAGAAATTAGAGATAAGTTATTTACTTGTTGTAGTTTCTCCTTCAAGGAGTTTTCTTGGGGAGAAATTAGAGATAAGTTTATTTATTATTGTAGTTTGTATGAAGGAAGAGATTCAGAGGAACTTCGAGGAGTGTTCTTGAGGAGAAATTAGAGATAAGTTATTTACTTGTTGTAGTTTGTATGACCTGATTTTATATATGAATTCCGAGTTTTGTTGTGTTTTCCCCATGAGATCTGAGTAGTTTTCTTTGTATATGAATTCCGAGTTTTGTTGTGTTTTCCCCATGAGATCTGAGTAGTTTTCTCTATCTTTGTCTATGTCTCGAGATTTGTGAAATGGTGATTTGAATTGGTGAAGCCATGAAAATGTTTAAGAAATTGTGATGATCTTTTCACTTCGATCTTAATTTACTTTCAATCTGGCCAATTCATTTGTTAAAATATGTTGAGTTTTACAACAAAAGTGAAGATTACATCCAAGATTCAGGGAGGTCAAAGCCCTTGGAAGTTGGGTGCAAATAAATAGGGAAATAATATTATCAGTTGTAGAATTGGAGATTTTAGAGTGACAGACTAAAATCCCCAATTCGGTCCTATCATTTGAGTGCTAAAGTGTAGATGTTAGCCCTCAGGCGAGGGGAACGTGGGAGCTCCGAATTGAGAGCCGGTATACTCCCAGCCTAGCCGCAGATTCAGTAAACAAGCATAGGATTAGTCAATTTTCTTTATGCCTGGACCAAACGGTAAAGAATATGTATGCTCCTATTTGGCACAATATAATTTGAACCAATTCACTTTATCCATTCACTATAATTTCTTGATAAGGAAAATGATGCTTTCTTATATATTGAATATCACAAATAAGCAAATTGAACTTTGTTGTTGCGATTAAAGTATTGCTTTTCTAAAATCTTAGTTTGCAGTTCTAAACAACTCCCTGTGGGATTGATATCTAAGTCTCTATTAGAGCCCTATATTACTAGAGTGATACGTATACTTACGTTGATAAGTGTGACTTTACAATTATTGAATATTTATGACGTTCATATTTATCTTATATTTTTAAGCATAAATAAAATCACCGGCCAAGTTGTTGGGGCCGTTGCTGTGGAGTGAGTGAGTAAACAAAAATCACAATTAGAGTAACGGACAAATTAGGATTATTAGAAAAAAATTTTTACTTGAATTGCAACTTAGTNGGCCGCCCGGCCAGCCTAGTGGCCGGAAAAGCCCAAAACCGAGAGCCACCCCCATGGCACCTCACCCAAATGAAACCCAGAGGCCAGCTCATCCAAATTAAACTATGGAGCTCTCTGCCCTCCACCTAAGCACCACAATGCACCCAAACTTGTGCCCTGAGAGCCACCCCATGGCCAGTTTTATAAAAACCTCCACCTAAGCACCACAATGCACCCAAACTTATGCCCTGAGAGCCACCCCATGGCCATTTTAATAAAAACTCATCTCCCACGGCCATGGGAGGTGTGCTAAAATTTTCTTAGAGAGACCTCTCCAAACTTCACACAGAGCTTCCCTAAGATCCCCTCAGTGCAACCATTTTCCATCACCCATTCCCATTGCCGGAGTTCAATTTTGAGCTTGAAACCTTGCCGGAAACTAGGACAGAACCAAATACACCTTCACAGTCCATCAAACACAAATTAACTTCACCCACACCTTCACAATAGTGAAAAAAGCTAAAGCCCCATCAAATCCCCCTTCCACAGAGCCTCTACCATAGCTCTAGACCAACACCTCAAATCGAGCTTGGTTGAATTCATACCTAGACCTTACACCAAGACCAAGGACTCAATCCCTAGCCTCCTTGGACCCTCAAGAACGTGTCGAGCACCTCTGATTGAAGCTTCCCTTCTCTGAGCAAAGGTATAAAACTTCTCCTCCTCCCGAGCTTATTTTGATTCACCATTTACTTAAGCTTGATTTCATGGCACCTTAACAGTATGGATGTGTTCGTCTCACTTAGAAGAGTCCATAGGATCAAACCCGAAGCGATTTGGTTGAGTCTAGGCCTAAATCTTAAGGTTTTAGTGTGGACGAGCACTGGATCATTCTATCGGGGATGATGACGGGGAGCTGTTCGATCAAGCGTGTATCAAATGGATGGGGGAGATCGAGTCGGACAGCGCTTCGGGACATAAACCGTGGGCTGAGTCAGCAGCTACATGGACGGCAGCGTCCAACCAGAGCGCACCATGCATGCCTTTGGAGCTGCCTAGGATCTAGTCAGCACGCATGTTAAATAGATAAATAGGGCTTTTCTTATTTATTTAAATACCCTTAACTTAGAAAATTCATAATTAAATAGATAAATAGGGCTTTTTCTTATTTATTTAAATACCCTTAACTTAGAAAATTCATAAATTAGATAAATAGGGCTTTTCTTATTTATTTAAATACCCTTAACTTAGAAAATTCATAACTTTGCGTAGAAAAATCACAGGGCTTTTCCTATTTATTTAAATACCCTTAACTTAGAAAATTCATAACTTTGTGTAGAAAATTCACAAAAATAAAATGAAAATACCCACTTGCTCAGTGAACAAAGGAGAATAATGTGGAATAAATTTTAAGTCCATTTGATGTATATTTTATTTTTTATTAATTAAAAATTATTTGGGATCATTTGATTCTCCATGCATAATAGCACATCACCTTGGCTTGGAATTTTAGTGTGTTGTAGCCTCTGTCAAGAGAAGTATTCTCTAATTTTTCCAAAGTCAGAGGAGGTTCCTATACAGAGACTCATGTTTTTCAAGTAATTTCACATTATTTCCTTAAAATAATCATGGGAATTAGGNAAGAGAGGTTAGGAGTTTTCTTGGACATGTTGGATTTTACAGGTGTTTTATTAAAGATTTTTCAAAAATTATCAAACCTCTATGTCAACATTTAGAAAAGGATAAGAAATTTGAATTTACTGAAAGTTGTTTAAATGTCTTTGAATTTTTAAAGGAAAAATTAATAACAGCCCCTATTATAGTTTCACCTAACTGGGAGAAACCATTTGAATTAATGTGTGATGCTAGTGATTATGCTATTGGAGTTGTCCTTGGACAAAGGTATGAACAAAACTGATGTGTGATGCTAGTGATTATGCTATTGGAGCTGTCCTTGGACAAAGGTATGAAATGGTTTTAAAGTTATATACTACGCTAGTAAAACTCTTAATGATGCACAAATTAATTATACTGTCACTATATATACTACGCTAGTAAAACTCTTAATGATGCACAAATTAATTATATTGTCACTAAAAAAGCTTTACTGGTCATTGTATATGGTTTAGACAAATTCAGATCTTATTTAATTGGAGCTAAATGTGTTGTGCATACTGATCACTCTACTATTAAATATATGATGCAAAAGAATGATGTCAAACCAAGGTTGATTAGATGGATACTTTTGATGCAAGGATTTGATCTTGTGGTTATTGATAGAAAGGGAACAGATAATCAAATTACTGATCATTTGTCAAGATTAGAAAATCATGAATTATCTGACATTGACAATGAAATTACAGACATTTTCCCTGATGAACAACTTTATAATATTAATGAGTGAAAAATATCATGGTATGCTGATATTGTTAGCTGTATTATAAGTGATATTTTGTCACCTATGCTGATATTGCAACAACAAAGGAAATTTATTCATGATGCCGAAAGCATATTTTTGGGATGAGCCTTATTTATATAAACAATGTAAGGATCTGATTATGAGGAGATGTGTACCTTATTGTGATATTTGGCCACCTATGCTGACATTGCAACAGCAAAGGAAATTCATTCATGATGCAAAAGCATATTTTTGAATGAGCCTTATTTATATAAACAATGTAAGGATTTGATTATGAGAGATGTGTACCTTATGAAGAAACTGAGCTGATCATTTAGAAATGTCATGATTCTGAATTTGGAAGACTGTGTACCTTATGAAGAAACTGAGCTAATCATTCAGAAATGTCATGATTCTAAATTTGGAGGATATTTTGGGATTCTTTATGGAAGAAACTAAGCTGATCATTCAGAAATGTCATGATTCTGAATTTGGAGGACATTTTGGGATTGGTAAAACTGCTTACAAAATTTCACAAGCTGGATTTTATTGGCCTAATATCTTTAGAGATGTTTATAGATACATAAAAATATGTGATCAATGTCAACAAGTAGGCAATATATCTAGAAGAAATGAAATGCCTCTGAATTTCATGTTAGAGGTTGAGATCTTTGATGTTTGGGGATTAGATTTTATGGGACCATTTATTCCTTCATTTGAAAACTTATATATATTAATTGTAGTAGACTACGTTTCTAAGTGGATTGAAGCACAAGCTTTACCTTGTTGTGAAGCTAAAAGTGTTTCAAGATTTTTAATGAAAAATATTTTTACTAGATACGGAATGCCTAGAATGATTATCACTGACGGAGGATCCCATTTTAGGAATAAATACATTCAGAGATTGGCAGAAAACTTAAATATTACTCATCGAATCTCTACTGCCTATCACCTTCAAACTAGTGGGTTAGCTGAAGTTTCTAATAGTGAGATTAAACAAATACTTAAAAAGACTGTAAACCCTAGTAGAATAGATTGTTTCTAATAGAGAGATTTAACAAATACTTGAAAAGACTGTAAACCCTAGTAGAGTAGATTGGTCCACTAGAAAGATTAAACAAATGCTTGAAAAAACTATAAATCCTAGTAGAATAGATTGGTCCATTAGACTGTACTGCATTATGAGCTTACAGGACTGCTTATAAAACTCCTATTGGAATGACTCCTTACAGACTAATTTTAGGAAAGACTTGTCACTTATCAGCAGAATTGGAACATAAAGCATATTGGGTGATTAAAGAATTCAATTATAATTTGAAAGATGCTGGTAAGAAGAGAATGTTACAAATAAATGAATTGGAAGAATTAAGAAATGAGTCTTATGATAACGATAAAATTTATAAGAAGAAACTAAAGTTATGGCATGATCGGAAGATTAAACAAAAGAACTTTGAACCAGGACAAAAAGTTTTGCTTTACAACACTAGGCTGAAGTTATTTCCTGGGAAATTGAAGTCTCGTTGGTTAGGACCCTTTACTGTGACTCAAGTTTATACTTACGGAGCAGTTGAAATTGAAGATCAGAAAACTGGAAATAGATTTAAAGTAAATGGAAACAGATTAAAACCATATTTTGAGGGTAAAAGACCAAATTTTAAAGAGGTTTTAATGATCAGTCAACCTGAATGACACCTGAATAGGTCGAGCTAATAACGTTAAACCAAGCACTTTATGGGAGGCAACACCATAGTTATCTTTATTTTTATTCGATTATAGTAGTTTTTATTTGAAATTATCATTAGTTTATGGTAGTATTAAGCTCTACTACTCTTATTTACCCTTGAATCATCATAAAAATTGGATCTATAAAGAAAAATTGGAACGCATTCGAACCAGAGCGAAACTATGCAATTTTTGCCTTAGGCTCTGACAGCGCCCTCGACGCCGCCGACAGCTTTTTCTCAAGATTCCAGGAAAAATTAATACAGAGGCTCATCGACGGCGCCATCGACCTCACCGACGGTGAGACCGGAAAATTGGCGGTTACTTGGGTTCAAATGACGGTTTTTACGGTTTTTGGGCGGGAATAATCTTCTTAAACTCAAAAATTTGATTCCTAGTTCATATTTTCCCTCCAAAAATGAAGTGAACTCCACCAATTTCATTCCTATGGTATCTAATTCCCCTGATAATCCTAGAATGCGAGTTTCAATCAGTGAAAGTTTATTAGTGTGGAAGCACAGCGAATCTTCAACAAGTTACTGACAAAGAAAAGATTGATCAAGGAATGAGGATTCGTAAATTACGGATTGAATAATCCCACGATGGAAATTGAAGAAACGATAGTGCGGCGAAGATGGGAAGTGTTGTGCTACACTACCGCCACCTTGGTGGTTCCTGTAGTAAAAGAATTTTATGCAAATTTACATCGAATCAACCAGGGGGTTGTTTATGTGCGAGGAAGATGGATCACTTTCACTCCTGCACGGATCAACAAATTATACATGATTGGGAACGTTCCTGTCTGCCACTATTCCAATTTCGTCCCAATGAGAAACCAGATGAATGAAATTTATCAATATTTAACTGTTGAACTCATTTTTGGTTGAGGTTTAGTTTTTTCCTCTTTAGTATCCTAGGGTCTAGCCATAGGACTTTTACTGTTGACTATTCCTAGAAAATTAGACACGGAACTCTCACTACTAGAAATTCCAAACTCTTCTATACTCAACTTGATGTTCCACACATTGCTCTCAACCTCTAAATACTTAGTAGGTGGGGTCCTGTGGGGGAAACTCAAAGATGACCCTTAGGATTGCTAGACCTTGAGGTTGACCCTGGGTGTTGGTCTGGAGCTAATTCACTCACTACTCTCATATACACTCACAATCACTCACAACCCTGAACTCAAATTTCTAGCTCAGACCCCTTAATCTTTTGGGATACTCATGTAGATGGTCCCCTAAACCTACTAGCCATAGGGCTATGGTTTAGCTAAGACCACTATGTAGAGGACCCAAAGTGGGATTTCCATTGGTCCATGGTTTTTTGGTGATGATTGGTACCTCAACTCTACCAAAATACCCATCTTGGCCATTTTACCCCTAAAACACCCCCAAATTACCAAAATACCCCTCTTGGACGCAAAATTCCAAAAATTCCAAAAAATCCTAGAAAATCCCAATAAATCCCAAATATTCCCAATTTCATTTCTCGCAACTACCACATGACCTAATTTAGCCAATTTGACCATCTTTAACCAAAATCCCGAAATTGCCCTTTAAAGACTCAAATTCCCTAAATCCAACTCAAATGTCCATCAATTTGATCTTAATTGAGCCCAATTCCAATCCTAAACTCAAACTCACTTTTGATATGACCAAATTAAACCTAATCCAAGCTCAATTGGTCCATGATTTGAACCCAATTTTGATTTGAGTCAAAACCCCAATTTTGACCATATGACCTAATCTCACCAAATTGAACCCATAGCCTAGTCAATTGGCCTCAATTAATGTTGCAAAATCTTTATAGCATTCTTATACATCAAAATCAACAATAAATTGGCATTGGTGAAGTCTCAAATCCATTTGATTTTGGCCTAAATCCAAAATTCCCAAACTTAGCCCCAAATTGGCTAAGTCTCCAAATTTCTNCTCCAAAAATGAAGTGAAACTCCACCAATTTCATTCCTATGGCATCCAATTCCCCTGATAATCCCAGAATGCTAGTTTTTAATCGACAAAAGTTTATTAGAGCAGAAGCGCAGCGAATCTTCAACAAGTTACTGATGAAGAAAAGATTGATGAAAGAACGAGGATTCATAAATTATGGATTGAATAATCCCATGACGGATATTGAAGAAACGATAGTGCGGCAAAGATAGGAAGTGTTGTGCTACACTACCGCCACCGTGGTGGTTCCTGTGGTAAAATAATTCTATGCAAATTTACATGGAATCAACCAAGGAGTTGTTTATGTGCGAGGAAGATGGATCAATTTCACTTCTGCACGGATCAACAAATTATACATGATAGAGAATGTTCATAACTACCACTATTCCAATTTCGTCCCGACAAGAAACCAAATGAATGAAATTTACCAATATTTAACGGACGAAACTAACGACTGGGAAACAAGAGAAAACGGGTATGTTAGTTTTTCTGCGACACTCCTGAATCCCGTTTTGAAACATTGACACTTTTTCTTTTCTGCAAAACTGTTACCGGCAATGAAGATCGATAAAGTTTTTAAAGAAAGTGTCATTTTGAATTACTGCATTCAAAGGGGACAGCCGATCGACATTGGATCAAAAATTGTGAAGTCGGTTTTGGGCCTGATCGTTCATGGATCAACTTATGGGCTTGGACACCCCACCATAATTTTCTCACTTTGCAGTCAACTCCAAGTGTCTTATGTAAATTAGGAAAAGGTACTGTTACCTTGGAATCCTTTGGATCCAACTGAGAGATTCTTAATTTTTGAAGATGAAAATGACATGGCCATTATAGTAGATCAATCATCTCAAAATTCACTGCCAGTTCAACCCTTAGTCCCTGACAAGTCTCTGGTGATCCTGTGTCGAATCAAGAAATTAAGGAGGTACAAAATGTCATGAATGCGATTAATAATATCTCTGATTTCTTCGATCATCTAGACTGGAGGATAAAGGAACATTTTGATCACTCTGGACATTTAGTAGATAGCCTGATACGGCTGATGAGGAGGATGTAGTTAATAGAAGAGGATTCTATTGAAAAATTTCCATTCCGACCCTTCTACAACCTCTTCGTTCATGTGCAATCAATGGGTGATCTCAGAGGAGAATTGAGTACCGCCAGTCTAAAGATTAGTAGATTTATATTACTACCTATATGTCTATGTATTTTAATTTGAACTTTGTATTTGCTTTGCTTTAGAATTATGCTTTTAGATCTCTGTATAGTTGAGACTAAGCATAGGATATTTTGTTTTCAGCGTTTTGAGTGTTGTGGATTGGATTGCGACGTTGAATTTTATATTACTACCTATATGTCTATGTATTTTAATTTGAACTTTGTATTTTCTTTGCTTTAGAATTATGCTTTTAGATCTCTGTATAGTTGAGACTAAGCATAGGATATTTTGTTTTCAGCGTTTTGAGTGTTGTGGATTGGATTGCGACGTTGAATTAATGTATTGAGGTTGAGAAAATATCAAACTTAGGAGTGTTTTGTAACATACATTGTACTCCTTGGAATTTATATATAAATGTGATGTTTTGTGTTGTGAAAGTTTATATCTGCTAAGTACATCATTTACTCACTTAAAATTATGTCTATAATGATTAAAAAGATGTTGCTAAGGCTTGGAATTGATCAAAATAGTGAAAATCTGGAATTTGGACAAAATCAATAGAGCCCACCGACGGCGCCCTCGACGCCGCCGACGACGCCCTCGACGCCGCTTACGGCGCCCTCGACGCCGCTGACGGTGAGATTTTTCTGAGGCTTAGGATTTAAATTCCAAGAGAGCGCACCGATGACGCCATCGACCCACCGACGGCGAGCTCATGAAAAAACACCTTTAACCGCGATTTTGACCAGTCAACCGCCACTATTCATCATCCCCTTCCTTCTAAAAACGCCATTTTTGAACTAGGGCTAGAAAGATNTTTGTGTTGTGAAAGTTTATATGTGCTAAGTACATCATTTAGTTACTTAAAATTATGTCTATAATGTTTAAATAGATGTCGTTTAGGCTTGGAATTGATCGAAATCACAAAAATCCAAACTTTGGACAAAATCAATAGAGCCCATCGACGACGCCCTTGACGCCGTCGATGACGAGATTTTCCTGAGAGTTAGGATTTAAATTTCAATTGAGCGCGCTGACGACATCATTGACCCGGCCGACGGCGAGCTCACGAAAAACATCTTTAACCGTAATTTTGACCAGTCAACCGCCACTATTCATCATCCCATTCCTCCTAAAAATGCCATTTTTGAACTAGANCAGAATAATAGAACTATAAATGTGGGGAGAATTATTCTTAAGAATATATTGACTACGGTGAGGAGTGAGACTGGTGGAGGTTTAGGACATCCTGGACTTATTTATATAATTTGCAAACTTTCTGGGGTGGAATTTGGAGGTGAAGAATGGGTTTATCCTATGAAAGCCATTAGTAATCTATTCTGGAGTGAAAAGTGGAGATGAAGAATGGGTTTATCCTATGAAACCCATTAGTAAAGCTAATTTGAAGACTTTTCCCATGAGAAATGGAGAATTGGGAGTAGAAGTCAAGAACCTTCTACTAGTAGAGATGTCCCTGATGAAGAATTGGTTTACCTTATGAGAACCACTAGTAAGGCCAATTTAAAAACCTATGAATCTAAATGGAGAACTGGAAGTAGAAGTCAAGAACCTTCTACTAGTAGAGATGTCCCCTCTACAAGCTATGACCTATCCTATGAAACCCATTAGTAAAGCTAATTTGAAGACTTATGAATCCCATGAGAAATGGAGAAAAGATGAGGAATGGGTTTACCCTATGAAACCCATTAGTAAAGTTAATTTGAAAACTTATGAATTCCATGAGAAATGGAGAACTCTATGAAACCCATTAGTAAAGTTAATTTGAAGACTTATGAATCCCATGAGAAATGGAGAACTATGAAAGTCAAGAACCTTCTACTAGTAGAGATGTCCCCTCTATAAGTTATGACCTTCCACCTTCTAAATTAGTAAGGCTAATTTGAAGACTTATGAATCCCATGAGAAATGGAGAACTGGGGGTAGAAGATTAGTAAAGCTAATTTGAAGACTTATGAATCCCATGAGAAATGGAGAACTGGGAGTAGAAGATAGAACCTTCTACTAGTAGAGATGTTCCCTCTACAAGTTATGATCTTCCACCTTCTAGTTCCCGTACCCTACCTTCTACTAGTAGAGATGTCCCCTCTACAAGTTATGACCTTCCACCTTCTAGTTCCCCTATGCCTTCTACTAGTAGAGATGTCCCCTCTACAAGTTATGACCTTCCACCTTCTAGTTCCCCTACACTCACTGATTTGATGAATGAGTTGACCTTGCAGCGAAAGAGTATAGAATTAATAAATGAAAGGATTGGAGGTTTAGAACGGTGGTTGACAAGAATTGATAAATGAAAGGATTGGAGGTTTAGAACGTCGACACGATTATGATAGTGAGTACCGTCAGAGGCATTCAAATTTTGAGGTAGCCTATTATGAAGCTCAGGCCCGACACTACAGAGGTGAGCCTGATGTTACTTTTCCTGAGTGCCCCCGGTATACTCAGTATCAGCCCGATCCACCTGCTGATCAAGGCGATGAAGATATAGCTTGGGATTTTGATATTGAATGAATTTATGTACTTATATTTGTACTTTTATTTTTGTAATCTTTTTGTAGTAGAAATGGATGTTTATGTATTTGGACATTCATTTTTATTATTTTGTGTACTTGGATAAATTTAATTTTTATTATAAAGTTAGTGTTAGAGTTAAATGTGAATGTGTAGTTTAATAGATGTTGAGTAGTATTCTGTGAATTGTATGTAATGTGATCTTTATTTCTGCATTTTAATTGTAATTATTTAGTTTAGTATTATAGTTGTGTAAGGAAATATTGTGCTTGTTTAATGTTTTAATTTTATATACTTATTTCAAAATTTCATTGCCCAGAAATTCCTCTAATGATTTATATGTGTAGAAAGCTCCTAATATTACAGACCAGGTGAAGTAAAAATTTGAGAAGGCCTGTTATATGTGTAGAAAGCTCCTAATATTACAGACCAGGTGAAGTAGAAATGTTGAGAAGGCCTGTAAAAATTTCAAAATTATGAAAATGCCTAAAATACTAAGGTATGATTTATATTTATAGTTTTTCTTTCCACCTGTATTATTTTATATTGAAAAAATTAAGTTTGGGGGAGTGAAGAAAAAGATTAACTTTTAGATGTCCTCTATTTCAATATTTTCAAAAAATTATTTATATGATTTTATGTAGTGAATTTAATTCACGTAACTATATTTTTTTAACTCTTTAAATATTATAGTAGATTTAAAGAAACNAGGGTAAAAGACCAAATTTTAAAGAGGTTTTAATGATCAGTCAACCTGAAAGACACCTGAATAGGTCGGGCTGACGATGTTAAACCAAGCGCTTTATGGGAGGAAACCCATATCTATCTTTACTTTTATTGCGATTATAATAGTTTTTATTTGAAACTATCATTAGTATGTGGTAGTATTAAGCTCTACCACTCTTATTTACCCTTGAAATATCTCAAAAATTGGATTTATACAGAAAAATTGGAACGCATTTGGACCAGAGCGGAACTGTGAAAATTTTGCCTTGGGCACCGACGGCACCCTCGAGGCCGCCCACNAATGGTGATTTGAATTGGCGAAGCCATGAAAATGTTTAAGAAATTGTGATGATCTTTTCACTTCAATCATCATTTACTTTAAATCTGGCCAATTGATTTGTTAAAGTATGTTGAGTTTTACAATTAACGTGAGGAGTACATCCAAGATTCAAGGAGGTCAAAGCCCTTGGATGTTAGGTGCAAATAAATAGGGAAATAAAAATTATCGGGCGTAGAATTGGAGATTTTAGAGTGACAAGGTGAGCAAATTAAATAGGGAAATAAAATTATCGGGCGTAGAATTGGAGATTTTAGAGTGACAAACTAAAATCTAATAGGGAAATAATATTATCGGGCGTAGAATTGGAGATTTTAGAGTGACAGAATAAAATCCCCAAGGAAATAATATTATCGGACGTAGAATTGGAGATTTTAGAGTGACAGACTAAAATCCCCAATTTGGTCCTATTGTTTAGGTGCTGAAATGTTGATGTTAGCCCTTAGGTGAGGGAAACGTGGGAGCTCCGAAGTGAGAGATGGTATCTTCCCAGCCTAACTGCAGATTCAGTAAACAAGCATAGGATTAGTCAATGTTCTTTACGTTANAAGAAATTGTGATGATCTTTTCACTTCGATCTTAGTTTACTTTCAATATGGCCAATTGATTTGTTAAAATATTTTTAGTTTTACAACTAAAATGAAGATTACATTCAAGATTCAAGGAGAATTTTTTAAAATATGTTGAGTTTTACAACTAAAGTGAAGATTACATCCAAGATTCAGGGAGGTATTCGTTAAAATATGTTGAGTTTTACAACTAAAGTGAAGATTACATCCAAGATTCAGGGAGGTCCTTAAATATGTTGAGTTTTACAACTAAAGTGAAGATTACATCCAAGATTTAGGGAGGTCAAAGCTTTTGTTAAAATAAGTTGAGTTTTACAACTAAAGTGAAGATTACATCCAAGATTCAGGGAGGTCAAAGCCCTCAATATGTTGAGTTTTACAACTAAAGTGAAGATTACATCGAAGATTCAGGGAGGTCAAAGCCTTTATATGTTGAGTTTTACAACTAAAGTGAAGATTACATCCAAGATTCGGGGAGGTCAAAGCCCTTGATATGGTTGAGTTTTACAACTAAAGTGAAGATTACATCCAAGATTCAAGGAGGTCAAAGCCCTTGGAAATTGGGTGCAAATAAATATAGTTTTACAACTAAGGTGAAGATTACATCCAAGATTTAGGGAGGTCAAAGTCCTTGAAAGTTGGGTGCAAATAAATAGGGAAATAATATTATTGGGCGTAGAATTGGAGATTTTAGAGTGAGAGACTAAAATCCTCAATTCTTTCCTATTGTTTGGGTGCTGAAGTGTAGATGTTAGCCCTCAGGCAAGGGGAACGTGGAAGCTTTTAAGTGAGTGTCGGTATCCTCCTAGCCTACCTGCAGATTCTGTAAACAAGCGTAGGATTAGTCAATGTTCTTTATGCCTGGACCAAAGGGTAAAGAATATGTATGCTTCTATTTGGCACAATATAATTTGAACCAATTTACTTTATCCATTCACTATAATTTCTTGATAAGGAGAAGGATGTTTTCTTATATATTGAATATCACATTTAAACTCTCATTAGTATCATTAGTTATTTATTAGTTATTAAAATTATATACTTATTTCAATTGCCTATTAGTGACAGATAAGCAAATTGAACTTCATTGTTGCGATTAAAGTATTATTTTTCTAAAATCTTAGTTTGCATTTCTAAACCACTCCCTGTGGGATTGATATCTAGGACTCCATTAGAGCCCTATATTACTTAATTTATACGTATACTTGCTTTGATAAGTGTGACTTTACAAATATTGAATATTTATTACGTCCATATTTATCTTATATTTTTAAGCATATATAAATTCGCCGGTCAGATCCCAACTTTCTCTATAGATGTAAAATGCAGTGTATGTGATTATATGCTTAATTTCCTTAATATTTATCTTAATTTGCAATAAATTCAAAAACTTGATCCAAAGAACAAGCTAGGCAAGTTTTTCACTATGAAACAAATAAGAATACAATTATAATATTTAAATATGGGATACTACACAAGTATACATTTTGTTATTAAGTAACATAGGACCTTTTCATTAAGCCCCGAATATCAAACCCACAGAGAGAATAACAATATGCACTTTAGAAAACTAGAAATTTTAGATAACAAAAATCTACATCGAAAAATATTCTTTCTTAAACTTAAAATGTTATAATAAGAATGAAAATTCAATTCTTTTTGTAATTTTTGGATTTATGAAAATGAAGTAAGCAACTAATTAACTTAACAAAATATTTGTACATTGAAGGCAATATAAGTAAAATATCTTATCCTTATCATGAATCAGTAATAAGTATAGAAACTCTGTTTGTGAAAGTATGCTAAATGTATTGTGCTAAATAGGAGCAATAATATTCTTTACCATTGTTAGAGATGTTATTAAGAAAATTGGCTAATCTATAGTTTGAATAGACTTGAAGACCAGTTAGGTAGGAAATATACGAGCTCTTACTCTATAATTCCCTCTTCTCGATCCACCTTGGGTCAAACATCTTGTATCAAAACCTAAAACTATAAATCAAACTGAGAGTTTTAGTCTGTCACTCTAAAGTCCTCTAATACTACACCCTTGAAAATTTTATTTCCCTATTTATTTGCACTCAACCCCATGAACTACATTCTCATTCATGAAATCAAAATGTGAATCTAACCATTTATTGACTGAGATAATACCATCACAGATCTTACATGTTCTAAGAACAGAAATTAACATCTTAATTGGCCAAATCAAGAGGTAAATGAAGTGCAATGTTTCAAATCATCACAACTTCTTCCAACATTGAAGTCTAATACTTCACACAACGTCCTCTAAACACTTAATCACTTATCATTTTAAGGAAAAAGATGAAAAAACTACTCGGAATTCAGAGAGAAAATACAACCACACATGAGTTTAAAAGTAGAAATCATGCAAACAATCAAAAAATCTAGATTAAAACCAAGTGTAGTCACAAAGATAATCACTTATCTCAAATCCTCTCCACCAAATGACTTGAATTTCCTTTGAATTCTCTTCTTCACCTGCAATACAAACTAACACTCAAAATTAAAAGACAATGGCCGGCGGCGGCGGTGGCGGTTACTTGGATGGATGATGGCTGCAAAATCTAATAGATGGTTGGCCTCTGGTGGTTGGCTTTGATGATCCAAGTCTTCCTTAATAAAATCTAAGGGGTGCCTTGGTGTCTCTTCAAAAAGGTGTCTCCATTCAATCAATCTTCTAGAAGTTGTTCAAATACCAATTTAATGAATTTTTGTGTCCATGGGATTATTCCAACGCTTTTACCAAGGGTTTCTTCAAACACTTCTTCAAAACTTTGTCTAAATTCAATGAATCATCAAATAACTACTTCTTGCACTTAAATGCAGGGTAAATGGTGCTTAGGCACGGCTCTCTGGGGCGCTCAGGCTCCTAAGTTTATTTTTGTACCTTTCTTCATTTTTGCTCCAAATTTAACCATTTTCACTCCTTTTAGAAATTTTCATCCTTTTGATTGCACTGAATAGAAAACACACAAATACATTTCATTAAAGAGAAATATCTCAAAAATAGGCATAAAAATGTGTATAAAAACAATATATATTTTAGGTGTATCAAAATCCTCCAAACTTAAGATGTTACTTTCTCTCAAGTGACCCTTCAATCTTTAGAAAACATCATAATTAGATGATGTGTATGAGTTTCTATAGGAGTTACCAAAATTTTGATGTAGAAATATAGTAGTCCAATTTAGAAAAATATTAATAAATGAGACCAACTTAGAGTTTAGAAATTTTTGTTGTTAAGAAATATAAAAATACGAGTTTCTATCTAAAGTTTAGGAATTTTATCTTCTTCACTTAAAAATTTTTATTAAGCATAATTTTACTTACTATATTATATCTTTAAGCTTAAGAGTTTCTGAAGTCTTATACTTTAAAAAGATCTATTGTGGAACCAATTTTTCATTAGGCACTAAGCCTAAAGCTTCTCCTCTCTTTTTCAATTTTTCTTTTCATTTTCTTTTTCTCTTTTTTTTCTTTTTCTTTTTTTTCTCTTTTTTTTCTTTTTCTTTTCACTTTTTCAGGCAAGGATTACTATATCTAGATAGACCTTTAATGATTTTGAATCCAACTCTTCTTTCCTAAGGAAAAAATATATCAATATTTCCTTTCATTTAAAAACATAATAATAATTTTGAAAATTACTTTCAATAGAAGAAATTTAAGTTTTGAAAATAAAAGTCTAAATTTTTAAAATTTTTCAAAAATACAAATTTTCCTGCTAAAGATAGTTACACTATATTTAACATTTTACACATTAAAAATCTTTAACTTTAAGTTTTTCTTTATTACCATAAATTTTAACTCAATTCTTTTACTCATTTTTATATTCAAAATTTTACTTCCCTAATATAACTTCATGTAAATGACGTTTTTCTTCAAATAAAAATCAAATTATTTTGAAGCACAATTGAGAACAAATAAATTTCTAAGTTTTATAGAAAATATTTTTTCATCCCTCTCCCAAACTTAAATTTTTAATAAAAATAAAACATTTTAGCATCATATAAATATTGGCAGGAATGAAAACTAAAAATAACCTGCTTGTAGAAATTTTCATATCCTAAATATGCAAGTACAAAAAGCAATTAAAGACAAGAGTATAATTTAAATTGATAAAATTTTAATTTTCTTAACATATAGAGATTCATCAAACTTCTATGCAGTGGAGTATAAAATAAAAGCAAACAAACACACTAACAAACATACATGACTGAAACACGAAGAAAAATACTGGTAGTAAATTGAAAATTTTAAACATGCAACTTTTAAGTAAAAAGTTAGCTATATTCTAAACCTTCCTAAGATCCAGAATTAAGTTCAGCTCAACTAACTACTACAATAAACAACAAAATTATCATAATTACTACCACCAAACATAATAACTAATCACAAAAAAACAAATACATCATAGTAGTGTCTACTAAACAAAGCACAAAAAAAAATAACAGTCTCAACAATAACAACTAAGAACACAATAAAAAGTATTAAATAATTGCACCATCAACAGTTCATAACAACACATAAACTAAAAACGTCAAACATAACTAAAGATCCAAACTAATCATCATCCTCCTCTGCATCACTATTGTCACTACACCAAACAGTTGCAGACTCATATGATGGATATCTGGTGTACTGAAGAAATACAATATCCTAGTAACCTCTCATAAGGTTTTCCATAGCTAAATTGAATTCACCCTCATAATCACTATGTATCTTTATATACTTATCCATATTCTTTGCAAAATGTTCTAAGTTTGATACCATTTTAGCTGTATACACAACATTATTCATTATCCTTTCCAATAGCTGTGACTGGGAATCAGATCCAAAACTTTGACCCTGTGATGTAGAAGCATGTGAAGTATAAGCTAGTGACGTTGAAGCAGCAGAACTATTAGAGAATCCACCCTTCCAGCCAAAAATACAATGATCTGAATATTATTTCACATTCACACTGGTAATGGGCTTTAATGGCTTTATGTTCTCCTACCAGCTATCAAATCTAACTCCAGCCTGCTCGCATAAAGAAAAGATCAAGGATGTGATCGACACTATTTTGGATGGAGGAGTTGCCAGTTAGAAGCTGTCGGTCACCGGAATCAAAATCTTGTCGCCCGCTTCGGAAGGACATTTTAATTTGCACACACACACACAANAAAAATATATATTACTTGCAAGATTCTACAAATAAAATATATATATATATATATATATATATATATATATATATATATATATATATATATATATATATATATCAAACTGATCCCATATTTTTGATAGTTTAAATGAAAGAACACTATACCTCAAACCCTGTATTTATCCCGAAGGATAAACACAAGACTTGAGAATGAGGTTTGATCAAATAAACTAAGAAATATGTGACATTCGTTTGGTCTGTGAAACCGTTTTTTTTATCGATAATTTCCCCTATTTAAAATGAAAAATTAAATAGGGTTTATTATAAGCTGGGTTCGGACAAGCTTCTTATAAGGGCAAGCCTCTATAGTTAATTACATCTTAAATGACCAAAGCCACCTAAGAAAACTCTCGATAAAAATTATGAAAAATTATCTTCAAAGAGGTCAAAGGATAAGACTTTTCAACGAAATCAGACAAAAAGGTGTGAAATGGGAATGGCTCAAATTTGGAACATTTTTTTTTTGTAATCTAAAGGAGGAAGAACTAGGGGGTGTCATAGATCCAAAGGATAACATCAGTGACTTCCCAGTCTATTCTATCGTTTGGCTTCATTTTTTAGGAGAAATTATTTGAATGTTTCATCTTGCCAATTTTATTAGTTAGGGCTTACATTCATGTGAAATGATCAAACAAATAGCCTAGAAGATGTGAGGATTTAGGTCGTGACTAATGACAACCTCAGAATCCTAAGACGAGTTAGGGCTTAGATTGTACAGCAAAGCTATAAAAAGGCATAAATATAAGGTGAGGATTTATGTTGCATAAGCAAATGACCTTGAAGTCCTATGGCTTGTTGTTTAATTCTAAGGAAAGAGTGGTGTAGCTGATGGAGACATATTTTAATAGTGAAGATGGATGTATTGCCCACCATGCTAGCTCCAAGATCCTCATCGTGGCAAGTTTAAGCTTTCTGTTATGTCAGGTCATGATGTCAAATCAGGTGGCCCTATTGTTGGAGTTCTTTTAATTTTATCGGGGATGTTAAAGTTGATTAGAGCGACATCGGTTAGGATCCTACGGTTCCCTCATTCCGGCTCCACTATTTCTATTAGATTCAATTAGTCCAAATGAATTTACTAAACTCAACTTAATAAGTTCCATAATTTCATTTAAACAGTGAGAAGCCTTGTTAGCAACCATAGGTTACCTCCTCCAAGGGATTCTCGATCATCTGATAGAGACATCTTGTTTTAATTGTAGTTGTTATTTCTGTGATGTTTGTGATTAAATTTTGAGTTTTTTTCTATTTAAAATGTTTTTGAGGTGAATTTTATCTTGGTTGATTTTTAGTTTTGATTTTAGTTTTGTTTTTGGTTTTGGTTTTGTGGCTATCCTAACAGTTTTGGTTTTCATGCAGGATGACATTATTTTTTAGCATGCAAGTTTTGTAAGCCTAAGAAGTACAGTATGAAAGTAAAAGAAAGACAACACTGTAAAATATAGAAAGTGTGTCTGACGAGTCTTCTTGTTCCGCCACCTTAAACTCAAAATGCATGTGAGAGCACTTTATATAAAGCAAAAAAGTAAGGTTTTTGTGATCTACCCAACCCTAGTTCATATCTTGGTGGGTCCCTATTTGATTAATTAAGGATGATTTTATTAAGCAAAATATGTTAAGTTGAGTAGACCTCCAAGGTATCCAACAGATCTGGAGAAAGAAGCAGGTCCTTGCTTCCCTCTCACTGCCTGGTGAAAACTCTCGAGCTATTTTTAAACTTATTATGTTTCTTAAGAGCCCATCCTGTAAATACTTGTAATGCTAAGTGAACATTGATGTTTCAATTATCCCTAAGAGTAGGGTAATTATCACTTATAATTTAATTTGAGGATTATGTGGGTGGAGACCCTTAAAGGAGTAAGTTAATGTTATCAAGGCACTTAGCCAACTTTTTAATTTAGGCTTGTAGTATTTTAAAGGTGTTCAATTTTTATTATGTTCACTTTTCTAATCCTCATTTAACCAAATTTGATTTAGCCTAGGTCACTACTAAGCCATTAAGATTTTAGTAGATGTCTTAGTTATTTTTTAAAAGATTGAATTTTAAGTGCTAATGATTCATTTCTAAATGCCATTTGAACATCAAATAGGGTGTTAGTTATCAACACCCAAAATCATACCCCTAAGTCTAGGATCATTTAATTGACTACTTCTAAATTTTAATAAAGAAAATTACAAATTTATCCTTTTAATTAAGAAAAGTGAGATTGGTTTCTACCAATTAATCCTTTATGTTTCAATCATCCAAATATGTTGATTAAGATCAAAGGTTACCCATTTCCCCTTTTGACTTAAGCCTAAATGTTAATTAAGGCCAAACTTCAAAAATTACACTTTTGCCCCTAAGGCTCTATCACTTCATAATTTGTCAAATTTAATTCAAATGACTTTTGAATTTGCATCCCACCTCACTCAAGGGTCAATTAAGACATTAGAGGAGAAAATGTGATTTTTCAAATTTTAATTTAATTTATATAATTATTTACATGCAAGAAATAAGGTTTTTAAAAGAAAATTCCCTAACTTTACCAAGGTAAAGCCTAATCACTCAAAATGTTTGCTGGAGTTAGACTTAGACCAGAGAATCATTGGGACCAAATTTGATGATTTTTTGAGTTTTATTTGAATTATTAGAATTATTTTAATTTCTAAAGCATTTATTAATTATAAAATATTTTAAATGTTTAAAATTAAGTTTTATATTTTTATTAAATATCCTTGAGGTCAAGGAACCTAGAAAAACAAATTTTATATTTTTTTTAATTTTTCTTTGAATTGTTTGAATTATTTTAGTGAAAATCCATTTTTTAGCCTTTAAAAAACTATTTTAAGCTTCAAAATTCAATATCTTCACTTAGAAAATCAGGAAAACTATTCCAATTATTTCTAAGTGCTTAGGAAATAATTTAGAACATTCTCATGAATTTTATTATTTTTGTGATTTTTATCACTTTTTAATTATTTAAATATTAAAACGAGGCTTAAAAATGAAATTTTTATTTAAATTACAAATTTATTTTTAGAAATTTTATGATCACAGAGAGCTCCCAAAACCAATTTTTATAATTTTTTGAGTTATATTTTAATTTTTAAAAATCATTTTGGTGTTAAAAATGGCATTTAACTTAGAAAATCAATTTGAGTTATCAAATGAGCTCCAAATGTTAGAAAATTTTTATGGAGAGTTCTCTGAACTTTAAATCTCAGTGGAGATTAAAAATTAAGACATTTAGATGTATGTGTTTCCCAAAATTAATTTTCTTTACATTTTAGGGTTTATAAAAATTAGGTGCATTCTTAATGACTTAACTAATGAAAGATTTTTCAAAGGATTCTCTATCCATAATAAATCTTTTCAAAATTTTTTGGAATTTTTTAAGCAACATGCTAATTATTATGATTAATTTATGCAAATAATGGACATAAACTTGAAAAATATGGATCAATGTCTAGAGGTCTCCTCTGACTTTGGAAAATCAGAGAAGGTTCCTCAAGATTGAGGTAATAACATGCCAAAATTTTAAGACTTGGTGAAATTTCTACATGCATGGAGAATTAAAAGACTCAAAACAGTATTTAATTAATAAAACATAAAATATACATCAAATAAATTTTAAATCATTTCCACATTATTCTTCTCTATTCACTGAGCAAGAGAGTATTTTTATTTTATTTTTTTTTATTTTTCTACACCAAGATATGGATTTTTGAAGTTAAGGCTATTTATTTAAATAAAAAAATCCCTAATTTCCTACTTAAACGCATGGCGCTAACTAGATCCTAGGCGGCTCCGAAAACATACGTGGCACACTCTAATTGGATGCTTCCTTCCACATAGTCGTTGACTCAACCCGTGCTTTATGAACTGCGCTCTGATCCCGTGCAATTAGAGCCCTTCATTTGATACACGCGCGATCCAACGGTTTCGTGTCCTCGGCCCTAAATAGAGTGAACCCGTAACCATTAACCCTAAAACCTCAAGATCTCCCCCATTTCTCGATCAAATGACCTCGGGTTTTATTTTATGGACTCGTCTAAGTGTGACGAACACATCCATTCAGTAAAAACATGCCATTAAATTGATTCTAATTAAATGGAGAATCACAATAAGCTCGGGAAGAGGGGAGGTTTAATACCCTTGCTCTGAGAAGGTAAGCTTCAATCAGAGGTGCTTGGCACATTCGTGGAGGTCCAAGGAGGCTAAGGATTGAGCCTCTGGTCGTGGTAAAAGGTCTAGACTTAAATTCGATCGTGGCCAGAATTAGGTGTTGGTCTTAAGCTATTCTAGAGGCTCTGTATCAGGGGGATTTGATGGGGCTTCTTCTTCCTTCATTGTGGTGATGGTGTGGGTGAGTTTAATTTAGAATTAGTGCACCATGGAGGTGGGGTAGAGAATGTCCTTTCTACGGCAAGGTTTTGAGCTCAAAAATTGAACTCCGACAAGGGGAATTAGGCAATGGAGTGGTTAGGTTGCACTGTGGAGGTCTCAAGGAAGCCCAAGGAGTAATTTTAGAGGGTCTCCTTAAGAAATTTTCAGCACACCTTCCATGGCCATGGATGTGGAGCTTTTATAAAAATGGCTTAGGGTGGCTCTATGGGCCAATGTATGGGTGCAAAGTGTTGCCTATGTGGAGGGCAGAGAGGCTCTAAACTTCAAATGGGATGAGGTGGCCTCTAGTTTTGAATTGAGTTTGGTTTTTCTTAGGGTGGCTCATAGTTTTGACTCCTCTGGAGACTAGACCAACTGGTAATGCTAAGGGAGGTGGCCATGAGGGCAGGTGAGCTAGAAGAATCTGTCACAACAATTCATTGAGCAGGTGTTTAGTTGTGGCAAAAATCCTTTAAGCTTAAGCAAATTTGGAAGCCAATCCCTTGATTTGAGGAACCTTTGGTCCATGACTCATTTGGTTGGTTCTTCCTCGTTTGCATCACCAGCCTCAACCTCGGATGCGCGAACTAAAAGAACCAACACCAACTTGTTTCAACAGAGTGGTGGAAGATCGCTGCAGAAGAGTTAAATGGCCTCCTCTTTGTTATTTTCCTGAATTTTCATTTTTGTTTGTGAGAATTTCGTGAGAGAAGACAGTTTTTTTTTTAGGTGCGTAGTAGGCAGCATCTTCATGAATACCGACTTCATGAATTGAAAACGGTTGTAGATCTCCCTTAATGCAGTGTTCTTATCGTTTTTTGTAGTACTTGATGCATTGGTGTAGGGATGATGGAACCAGGTTGTGTTCATGAAACCATGGTCGACCCAGTAGAGCGTTAAAAGAGGACTCGGCGTCGATGATATGAAATTTAGCTATTATTTCTAGTTCTCCAACCTTCATAAGTAATATAATCGATCCAAGGGCTCACTCTCCCTTTTGGTTGAACCTCTTAGCATCATTTTTTCGGCCATAAGATCTTGAGCTTCAATGTCCAAATAGGCCAATGTCCGTAGACTCATCAAGTTGAGTGATGCTCTAAGATCTACTAAATCTTTGGCTAACACAAATCTGCCGATGCTAACAGAGATGTAGAGTGGATGATAGTGGTCGGCGGTACCGAGCAGTAAGTCTTCATCTGTAAAGGTTACCCCAAGCTGTTCTTTCAACGAACAAACTTCATCTGAGGATGTGTTGGCCAACTGAGCTAAGAAAATCTCTGGGTTGAGCAAGGCTGTAACCAGAGACTCTCTCATCTCCTTTGACAGGATAAAAGTGTTGTAGATGCTTAATCTGGTTGTCAACTTCCTAAGATGAGCTAAATTATTGTAATCGACTTTGTATGGTCTTCCAATTTTCTCTTGGGTATGTGGTTCTTCCACTGGTGGAGGTGTAGGTAGCTCTTCTCGGGTTATTATTTGTTCTCCTTTATCTGTCAGAGCTATTCTTAGGGGTAATACTCTCCCGCTCCTTAAGTTTACTTCTATAATTTCTTCTTCTTGGGATATCATTGTTGAATCTTTCGGTATCTCTTCTTTATTGGAAAGATCTAGGTTGATGGCAAGTGGTGTGTCGTGGTGCTCGAGGATTGGTTACTCACTTTTGGTGTGTCGTAGCTGGTATCGTTGATGTCTTTTTTGGTATTGACAACGAGTTCATCAGACTTAAGTACAATTTGAGGATTATTTTGGGGATTGAGATCAAAGTTAGATCGGTCATAATAGATTGTGTCATCACTAGAAACAGTTAAAACGTAGCTGAAATTACAATCACTATTTTCATAAAAACCCGAAGGGGTAAAAGGATAATCATACAAAATCAAGGGTTCGAGGATTTTCTTTCCCGAAACTGAGATAACCAATCTAGTAGAGGTAGCACCTATCCTACCCTCCATGTTATCGATCTTCGTAGTGGTGTTCTTCTTTTTCTTTGTCTTTGATGACGACGGCTCCTGCGGCAAAATCTTCATCTTGATCTTAGCGGGCTGAAGACTGTGATTAGAAGCTTGTTTTGATTAATTCCAGATTTTGTTCAATATTTTCTTAGATAATTTGCTCTAAACTGCACGCCATCCATCTTTTCTAGTATATGTGGAAGATTGTTTCGATGAATCCTGGATTTGGTTTAGGACCCTCTTGAGCTTCTTCCAAGTCGTACTCTATCCAACTTCTCCAGTATATGGATCAATCGGAGAGATTGGCTCGGCCAAAATCACATTTATAGAACCTTTTTCAGGTTTTCTTAAATAATCTTTCAGAATAATTTATATTCCCTTCTTTCTGATTCTTTTCAAGCCAATCCGTATAGATGAAGCATTCTTCTATAGTGTGCCCGAGTAACTGGTGGTACGGGCAATAATTTGCTACATCTTTCTTATCGACCTCTTCGGGCTTCTTTGGATCCTGTAGTCTGAACTCAGGCTTCTTCGTGAGACTTCTGAATATTTTGGATATGACTTCATATTTGAATGAAAATACCATTTTCTGTCATTCCTCCATAGATATTCTCTTATTCCCTGATCGAGGTGATCCTTCTTGAGGCGGTCGCTGATTAGACTGGTTACTCTGTTTCTGAGCATGTTGTGATGAAGATTGACGAGGATTTTTTGCACATATCTTTATTGGTTGTTTCCCTTTATCCACAGTCACTACTATTCCTGACTTCTTTTCAAATACTCAGGTTGCCTTGGATTTCTTGTGATAATCCATATGTTTGATTTCTTCTTGACGACTACTGGCTTTACTAAGTAGCTTCTCGAAGTATTTATGGTGAGTCCCTTAAGCATGAAAGCTACTGGCCCATGAATGCTCTTGAGTAGAATCTCAATCGTTTGATGTTCGTGAGTCCCTTGAGCATGAAAGCTACTGGCCCATGAATGCTTTTGAGTAAGATCTCAATCGCGTGATGTTCCTATAGTTGAGGTTCACATTTCATGTTAAGATTTCTCTACCTCAAAATGTAATCCAACAAAGTCTCATTGGGCTTTTGTTTTTCCATCATGAGCTCTTCTATAGAGACATGGCATTGTGCTCCGGTAAATCTCTTCAAAAATAATTGTTCCAGCTCAGCAAATGTCTTATCTAATCTATTGGTCAAATTAACATACCAATCAAAAGCAATCCCTAATAGGTTATTGACAAACTGTTGGAAAAGTAAAGATTTGCTATTTCTTGTGTTGCCACAACTGGCTCAGAAGTGTGCAATAGGTTATCTAGGATTTCCAGTTCCATCAAATATCTTAAAATTTGGGGCCACAAAACCCTTGGGGAAGGGTACAGCATCGAATTCTTCCAGGTAAGGTCTACCCTTCCAAATTAATGCACCACCCTTAGATTGGGTTAAGACATTTCGAATTTCCTCAATCATTTTCTTAAATTCTTTCTCTGGCATGGAATCTGATGGAGAATCTTTCTTTTATTGCTCATCTCTATTTGTTGAAGCAACTTCTCTTCTTTTGTTCGTAATATGTATAATTTCTAGTTGAATTATCTATGGAGAGGCTAGTTGTGGTGCTTGTGATTGCCCTTGAATGGTGGCCATGGCGATCATGGTCGCGGTCATCTCTTCTATTCTTTTCTCCAGTTGGATGACTTAATCATCCCTTAGGAGGATAGACTTACGCAGCTCATCTTTGGCTTTCTCTTTAATGAGAGGTTGAGCCTCGCGTGCTGATGTAGCGGCTCTGGTTTTAATAACATGGACATCCATGAAATCTTCTTCAAGGAAATCATTATAGTCAAAATCTTCATCATCGCCAATGGAGACTCCATGTTCCCGAGCTAATTAGGAAATCTTGACTCTAAGCTTCTCAACTTTTCCTTCAATTATTGATTCTTGAATTGCCTTAAGATCTGGAGGACCCTGCTGGACCTCCTCCTCTTATTCTTCCATCTCGCTAGCAATTGCTGTAATAATGTCAGATACTTTGGACCCTAGCTTCATCCCAGGATCTTGCCCTGCGAGCTCATTGGACTGTATTGGTACAATGACCCTGGGTACCCACACCATCTTTTTGACGGTGATGTTTTGAGACAAAGCGTCTTAATAGAAACATCGGTATATCGAAGAGAAGTATGCTCCTCATGGTGCAGACTGACTATAGTACTGGGTAATCTCTTCATCTTTTCCTTTGAAACTTTAGGACTATCCCTATAATGTGTGATCGGTAGAATTCTTGGACCCAGTCGTGACTTGGCTGGTCGATGAGCTACAGTCCTAGTGACGGTAGAATCAGTGGTAAATATGACAGGATCAACTCTTTTCCCTAAGAAAAACCAAACAGGAATACGAGCAGGCAAAGCTTCAGTTGACTTCTGGGAGCGTCTGATAGATCTGATGTCCTTTAAGATATCTTTCTTTATGTGAGGGGATACTGCATGTCCCACTCATTTGAGTAGTTCACTAACTGAGCAACCTTCCTTGACAGCTAGCCTCTTAAAAATTAAACTGACTCAAGTGACAGGAGTAAGTTTCTTTTTCTCCACAACCTGTCCATGAAGTGTTGGTAATGCGGCGGAGATTTTTGGGATACTGTCATATCCATCAGTATCCATTAAAGGATGGAATCTACTTCCCCGCACAATTGGATATGTTTCTAGTAATCTTGATTCATCTTGGTGAGTATCTTCCTTAACGAGTATCTCCTCAGGAGCCTAGGCTTTAATGGACCTCCAAACCCTCCTATTAAAGTTTCTCCTGTGGGCTAGAGTTAGTGGTGCAGTTCTTGAACTCGATCTGACTTTAAATACTGATGGCGAGACAGCTAATCCTTCAGTCGGATCTTTAATGATCATAACTTCTTTTCTCTTATCAGCAATGAGAACAGTAGGCTTGATAGTTACAATGGCGGCAGCAGTAGTCTTGGCCTTCTTATAAGAAGGAAAGTCTTCAAGATAGTTCAGGTTGAACTCATCAAACGGCTCCTGAATTTTTGGAGCGGTGACTTTCGTTATGACGAACGGCGCCTTCCCGAGGATAACCTCAAGGTCTTCAAATCTGGCTCCGAACTTAATGGTAGGAGCGACATTGCGGGCTTCATGGCTTATCGGCAAGTTGCAAGAAAAAGTCAGTGTTGGGTAGGCCATTACGGCAGCTTTAAAACAGAAAGCTCTGGGTTAGGTATATGGCCAAAAAAAAAACCTTGTAATCTTAGTGCAAGCACTGAAAATTAACAGAGGTTGATCTGTAGACCAGGTAACTCTTAGTTTGTTGAGATTTTAAAATTTTTAGTACAAAGGTAAATTAAAAGTAGAAAATTTTAATTAATTTTGAAGCGCGCGTGGGATAACACAATTTAATTTACTTTGCAAAATTGCAAATCAAACTTGAAAGAGAGATGTGAAATGTTTAGGACCCAGTGCGGGATCCATTTAGCAACACATAATGCCCATGTGGAACTAGTCCACCAACACACCTATTGGGGGTCCGACCGTACATGAAGATTTAAAGAGTTCTTAATGGCCTCCTGAACCCCTCTGTTCAAACGTGATTGAACAGACAATCCTGAAGTCTAAAGAGTTGGTCATACTTTCCCAAGACAGAAATGGGTAAAGTATGTCAACGAAAGAAGAGTAATTTGGTCCAAGAGGGACATGGACACATTATCAATGTATGAAGATAAGATTCCCTGATTTAAATGGAGAGAGAAGCTAGTGCCCAATGGAGTTGCCAGAAGCTGGTCGACACTATTTTGGTTGGAGGAGTTGCCAGTTAGAAGATATCAGTCACCGAAATAGAAATCTCATCGCCGACTTCAGAAGGAAATTTTAATTTATATGTATATATATATATATATATATAAGTTTTAGAAAAACATGAAATTAAACTGACCTCATATTTTTCATAGTTTAAATGAAAGAGCATCATACCTTTGTATCTATCCCGAATACAAGACTTGAGGATGAGGCTCGATCAAATAAACTAAGAAATATATGACATTCGTTTGGTCTATGAAATTATTTTATTTGCCGAAATCTTCCTCTATTTAATATGAAGAATTAAATAGGGTTTATTTTAAGCTAGGTTCAGACAAGCTTCCTATAAAGGCAAGCCCCTATAGTTAATTGCATCTTAAATGATTAAAGTCACCTGAGAAAACTCTCCAGATATGTTGATCAATATCAAAGTTTACCCATTTCCCCTTTTGACTTAAGCCTAAATGTTAATTAAGACCGCCTTTTATCCCGAAGGCTCTATCACTTCATAATTTATCAAATTTAATTCAAATGACTTTGGAATTTGCATCCCAACTCACTCATGGGTCAATTTATACATCATAGGAGAAAATGTGATTTTTCAAGTTTTAATTTAATTTACATAATTATTTACTTGCAAGAAATAGGATTTTTCAAAGAAAATTTCATAACTTCATCAAGTAAAAGCCTAATCCCTTGAAATTTTTACTGGATGTAGAATCAGACCAGAGAATCATTGGGACCAAATTTCATGATTTTTTGAGATTTATTAGAATTATTTTAATTTCTAGAGCATTTATTAATTATAAAATATTTTAAATGTGGAAAATTAATTTTTATATTTTTATTAAATATTTCTAAGGTTAAGGAACCTAGAGAAACAAATTTCACATTTTTCTGAATTTTTTTTGAATTGTTAGAGTTATTTTTAGTGAAAAATTCATTTTTTAGCCTTTTAAAATTTATTTTAAGCCTCAAAATTCTATATCATCACATAGAAAATCAGGAAAAATATTCTAATTATTTCTAAGTTCTTAGGAAATAATTTAGAACATTCCCATAAATTTTATTATTCTTGTGATTTAACTCCCAAAACTAATTTTTATAATTTTTTGAGTTATATTTTAATTGTTAAAAATCATTTTGGTGTTTAAAATGACATTTAACTTAGAAAATCAATTTGAGTTATCAAATGAGCTCCAAATGTTAGGAAATTTATATGGGGTGTTCTCTAAACTTTAAATCTCAGTGGAGATTAAAAATTAAGTCATTTAGATGTCTGTCCCAAAAATAATTTTCTTTGCATTTTACTGTTCTTAATGATTTAACTCATGAAAGATTTTTCAAAGGGATCTCTAGCCATAATAAACCTTCCAAAATTTTCTTGAAATTTTCTGAGCAATATGCTAATTATTATGATTAATTTATGCAAATAATAGACATAAACTTATAAAATATGGATCTTTGTCTCGAGGTCTCCTGTAACTTTGAAAAAATTAGAGGATGTTCTGCAAGACAGAGGCAACAACATGCCAAAATTACAAGCTATGGTGAAATGTCTACATGCATGGAGAACTAAAAGACTCAAAATAGTATTTAATTAATAAAAAAATAAAATATGCATCAAATAAATTTCAAACTATTTCCACATTATTCTTCTTTGTTCACTGTGTAAGAAGGAATTTTTATTTTATTTTTGTGATTTTTCTACACCAAGATATGAGTTTTTGAAGTTAGGACTATTTATTTAAATTAAAAAATCCCTAATTTCCTACTTAAACACACGGTGCTGACTAGATCCTAGGCGGCTCCAAAAACATGTGTGGTGCACTCTAGTTGGACGTCGCCTTCCACATAGCCGCTGACTCGGCCTGCGCTTTATGAACCGCTCTCTGATCCGGCGCAATCAGAGCCCTTCATTTGATAGATGCATGATCCAATGGTTCCGTGTCATCGTCCCCAAATAAAGTGAACCCGTGACCGTTAACCTTAAATCCTCATGATCTCCCACATTTCTCCACCAAATGACCTCGAGTTTGATCTTATGGACTCGTCTAAGTGTAACGAACACATCCATACCGTAAACATGCCATTAAATTGATTCTAATTAAATGGAGAATCAAAATAGGCTTAGGAAGAGGGGAAGTTCAATACCTTTGCTCTGAGAAGGAAAGCTTCAATCAGTGGTGCTCGACATGTTTGTGGAGGTCCAAGGAGGCTAAGGATTGAGCCTTTGGTCGTAGGGAAAGGTCTAAGCCTAAATTTGATCAAGTGGGTGTTGGTCTTGAGCTATCTAAGAGGCTCTGTATGAAAAGGATTTGATGGGGCTTCTTCTTCTTCCACTATGGTGATGGAGAAGGTGAGTTTAATTTGGATTTGGTGCACTGTGGAGGTCTGGTGGAGAATGTCCTGTCTCCGGCAACTTTTTGAGCTAGAAAATTGAACTCTGATAAGAAGAATTAGGGCAATGGAGTGGTTGGGTTGCTCTGTGGAGGTCTAAAGGAAGCTCAGGGAGTGATTCAGAGGGTCTCCTAAAAAAATTTTCAACACACCTTCCATGGCCATGGAGGTGGAGCTTTTATAAAAATGGCTTAGGGTGGCTCTATGGGCCAATGTATGAGTGCAAAGTGTTGCCTATGTGGAGGGTAGAGAGGCTATAAACTTCAAATGGGATGAGGTGGCCTCTAAGATTGAATTGGGTTTGGATTTTTTGAGGGTGGCTCACGGTTTTGGCTCCTCCGATGAATAGGCTAGTTGGCAGGCTAGGGGAGGTGGCTAGGAGGTCAGGTGAGCCAGGGGAATCTATCAGAACAATTTTTTTGGGCAGGTGTTTAGTTTTGGAAAAAATCCTTTAAGCTTAAGCTAATTTGGAAGCCAGTCCCTTGATTTGGGGAACCTTTGGTTCATGGCTCATTTGGGTGGTTCCACAAGGTTTGGCATGGTTAATAATATCAAAAATTTGGCTATGTAAGTCTTGCCTTGACCAATTTGACATGGATAGGTTAATTTTGGTCATGGGTCCAATATGGGTCCAATTGAACAAACATTGGGTTTGGGTTAGGCTAGCCATGACTTTGAGCCTAATTGATTGATCAACATTGTGTAAATGATTGTAATGAACATTTTTGGTGAAGGATTGAAGTGATTTTGATTTCAATTGGGGGTCCAATTTGAGGGATTTTGGAATTTTTGTTACTTTGGGCATGTTGGGCTAGACTTGGGTCTAGATTGGGCTAGGCTTGGGCTAATTCCAAATTTATTGTTGAGAATGGTCAATAGGAAAGTCATGAAGAGTTTTCAATATAAATTGGATGCCAATTTTGGGGTTATGTCATTCAACTTGGTGGAATTTTGGGGTATAGCCAATTTAGGGCAAACTTGGGGCTTTTTGGACTTGGATCAAAATTAAATGAAATTGAGGCTTTACCAAAGCCAATTGAATGTCAATTTTGATGTGTAGGAGTGTTATGAAGAGTTTTCAACATAAATTGTGGCAAATTGAGGAGCTATAGGTTCAATTTGGTAAGATTAAGTCATATGGCCAAAATTGGGGGTTTGATTTAGATCAGAATTGAGCTCAAAGCATGGGCCAATTGAGCTTAAATTTGGTCTAGATTGGACATATGTAAGGTGAATTTGACTTTAGAATTTAAATTGGGGGAAATTGGGACCAAATTGATGGACATTTGTGGTGAATTTAGGGAAATTGGGCCTTTAAAGGCAATTTGGGGGTTTTGGTCAAAATGGTCAAATTGGGTCATGTGACAGTTGACAGAAATGAAATTGGGATTATTTGTAAGGTTTTTAGAATTTTTGGGATTTTTGAAAATTTGGGCTAAGGTGGGGCATTTTGTTAATTTGGAAATTTTTTAAAATTTTGAGTAATTTGGATGTTTTCAAAAGGTTTGAAATGATTATTGAACAAGTTTGGGTATTTTGGGTAAATTTTGGAATTTTGGCCAAATTTAGGGTTTAAGAGTACTTAGGTAATTTGGGGGAGTTTAGTAGAAAAAGGCCAAGTTGAGTATTTTTGGTAAATTTGGGGAGCTAACCATCATAGATGAGCCATGGACCAATGGAAATCATTTGGGTCCTCTATGTACTGGTCTTAGCTAAACCCTAACCTAGGGCCAGTGGGTTTAGGGAACCATCTACAAGAGTCTCTCAAAGGATTATGGGATCAAAGTCAAGAAATTTTGGGTTTGTATTTGTGAGTGATTGTGAGTGAGTTGAGTACCTTAGCTTTAGACCAACACCAAGGGTCAACCGTTGGTCAAGCAGTCCTATGGGAACTCTCCTTGGGCTCCCCCATAATGACCCCACCTACTAAGTGCTAGAGGTTGGGACCACTATGTGAAACTTCAAGTTGAGTAAAGCGGAGTTTAGAATTTCTAATATGGAAGGTTCCTTTTCTAGTTTTCTAAGAATAGTCAACAGGAAAGTCCTATAGCTAGACCCTAGGCTACTAAAGAGGATAAACTAGACCTCAACCAAAAGTGAGGTCAACAAGATGTGAATCTCAAACCTCCAGTAGTAGTAGTGACGGATGAACTCATAATAACTCCATGAATCAAAGCTCTAATTTCAATAAGCTTGAACTACTGAATGTAATAGTTCAAGGTTGCACAATCTTGAGTAACTTCACTCAAATGGTTTGTAGGCAGCAGACAAGCAGAAATTAAATAATGTCATGCCTTTGCAGTGGCATCCAACTTTGAAGAAGAAAAGTTTACTATTCTTTCATTTGTTATCTTCCATAACCCTCTTCCAATAGTTAAAGATGAAATAATCTCATCTAACTCCTCCTCATTAGGACTATAGTTCAAATAAGAACATAAAGTACTCGGGGGCAATTGATAAAACTGATTAATTAACTTAGGGGAAAAAGGCATTGTCTTTCCCCTCACCAAGACTCATTCTTCATCAGCTTCAGGGAGATTCACATTGAACTCTCAATCAATAGAAATCACTACAAGAGCAGAAAAATAACAAAACCGCTCTCACTGACGATGAACAATCAAATCTTAGAGAGCTCCTCTCAAACTTTTAAAACACCACTCAGGAACCAATTTTCTCGATTGCAGTGCATCACTGTATCAATCCTGAGCTCTCAAAGAGACAAACTTGTTTGAACCAAATGAAGCCGTCCCCTTACTTTTATTCATTCTTGGTGTCATTTCTAAAAAAAGTATAAAATTAAAAATAAATTCTACATTCAACTCCAAACCACTAAACTAAACTCCTAAAAGCTTAAACTAACAAATTCATGCCTTTTCTATAGATTTTTCTCAAATTTTCACCATGAATAGTGATTTTCTGATAGCTCATGAATCTGCTCAAAATACATGGTGATAATAAAAAAATTTTGCATAGAAGTGGAGCTCTTACCTCATGGATATCAAATCTAGCAATTTTTGCTCCAAATAACCAAGAAATCTTCAAAATATGGTAAGCCCTAACTCCAAAATTGTAAAATCCCCAAGTTGAAGATGAAGTCAAGGTTTGGTAATGGTTTTTTTAGAATAATTTTCACTTAAAATTGTTCACAAACTAATATTTGTAAACCGGCGCCTAAGCGCTGCGCTTAAGCACAAATGGTTTGGCGCTTAGGCGCCTGTCTCTCAGTTTAGGCAGCGTTTAAGCGCCCGCGCTTAGGCACCTATGCACAAATTTTTTTTTAATTTAAGTTAAATGCACTTCTAGCCTAAGTCAACCAACTCTATATGGTCTCATAACACTTTATATTCTATTTTGTTCCCTCTTAACTCTCCTCTTACTCAAGATTCACCAATCTTAACTTATTCGATTCTACACACAATAATACAAAATTTTACTCAAACAAAACACTTATATTCATTCATGAATGATTACAAATGTTTTAAAATACATAAATTGTCAATCCAAGTAGACTTAGATGAGAAAATTCCTAATAAAAACTCAAGACAATTATCACATTGATAACAAACTAAACATACTTAACATTAAACAAAGACTAAACATATAACACTAAACCACAAACTTAATTCCATTCTCCAGTTGGTGGAACGAATCCTGACCTCTCATTAGTCTCTCCTTCATCATTTGGAATGTATATTTGAAAGAATTGACAATGATTAATAACTTTGGTTGAATCTTCTTCAATTCACTTATTCTTCAAATACATAGCCTTGTTTGCTTCTTCTATAAAACTGGTATGGCTAAACTGCATATTAAGTAGCCATCCCATATGATCCAGAAGCACGTTAACTTCCATCACTTTTGCTTCAATTGAAGCCACGCCAGCCTCAATTTTAGTGATTTTCTCCGCTATCCCTTTGATTAACAACGAGGAAACTATTATACATTTCTTGCGCATATTGACTAATAAACTTCTTTATCATTGCATCCTCCTTCATCTTCAAATCACTCTCCCAAGATGACATTTTTTTTCCAAAACTCTCTCTTTTTCACTTAATATTTAGGATTAAATGGAAGTGTGGTGAGATTTCTACTCATACCCTTCTATTTATAGGCTCTAATCTCTTCCTAAAACTTCTTAGCAAGTCTTAGAACTGTCTCCCACATCAAAGCTAACCAAATCTCCGTTAAAACTTCTTAGAACCAAAATTCTCACATGTTTTTAAACTATTGCACTTAAGCGTCTGATATTGGCGCTTAAGCGCCAGTGCTCAATTTAACACAGGCAACTTAACTTCAAAATTCTTGTTCTAACATGTCTAAGACAACTTTAAAGGTCTTAGAATAATCACTAACTTTATATATAATAAAAAATACTACCAAAATTTTCTATATCACACACAACAATATAATAATAAAAATAAATGCATAAATAACTATGGGGTGCCTCCCACATAATGCTTGGTCATCAACCCGACGTAACCAGTGCTTTTTCTGGTCGAACCAACATCAGAAAATCATTTAATTTAAGTTTTTTATCTAAAAAATAGGATTTCAGCCTATGACCATTCACTTTGAAAATTTTGTCAGTTTTAGGATCTTTGATATCCACAGCTCCATAAGGATAAACTTTCATCACAACAAATGAGTTCATCCAATTAGACTTAAGTTTGTCTGGAAATAATCTTAACCTTGCATTATAAAGAAAAACATGATTCGCTGGCTAAAAATTTTTAGTAAGAATCATCCTATCATGCCACATCTTCATCTTTTCTTTATAAATCTTAGCACTTTCATGTGATTCTTTCCTTATCTCTTCAAGCTCATTTAATTACAATAATCATTTCTCACCAGCATCTTTTAAATTACAATTAATATCTTTAATTGCCTAATATGTTTTATGCTAAAGTTCAACTGGTAAGTAACAAGTTTTCCCAAATATTAGCCTGTATGCGGACATTCCTATAAGAGTTCTGTATGTAGTCCTATACTCCCACATAGGATAATCAAGTTTGATTGCCAATCCATTTTGGTTGGATTGACACATTTTTTTCAATATTCTTTTAATTTCATGATTGGATAATTCAACCAAACCACTTTTTTGAGGATGATAAGCAGTAGCAATTATATAGTTTATATGATATTTCCTTAAATAACTTCTCCATTATTGCATTTTTGAAATGACTTCCCCCGTCAGTTATGATTACTCTTGGCATCCCAAATATACATTCTTAAAAACTTTGCAACAGTTTGAGCATCACATCAAGGTAAAGCAACAGCTTCTATCCATTTGGAAACATAGTCTATTGCTAAGAGTATATATAAATTTTTGAAAGATGGTACAAATGGTCCTACGAAATCTAATCCCCAAATATCAAATATCTCAACTTCTAACACATAATTGAGGGGCATCTCATTCCTCTTAGAAAAATTTCATACTCATTGACATCAATCATTAGTTTTGACATAAGCATTAACATCTCTAAAAATTGTAGGCCAATAAAATCTAGATTGTAAAATTTTTTATGTTGTTTTATCAACACCAAAATATCCCCCAAAATTAGAATTATGACATTTTTTGGATAATTTCATAAGTTTCTTCTAAAAGCCCACATCCTCGAATAATTATATCAATTCCTTGTTTATATAAAAATTGGTCATCCTAAAAAATAGTCTTAGCTTCAGATAAGAATTTCCTCTTCTGTTGGTATGTCATTCCATAGAGCATAATATCACTAACAATAAAATTCACAATATTGGCATAGTATGAAACACGCCACTCATTAACATTGAACAATTCTTCATCTAGAAAATGTTCATTAATCTCTTATTTAAAATTGAGTGCTTTCTCTAATTCAAGTCTGGACAAAATGATCGACAATTTGATTCTCATCTCCCTTCCTATCTACTACTTCAAAGTCAAATTCTTACAAAAGAAGAACCCATCTTATCAATCTTGGTTTTGCCTCCTTCATTTTCATTAAATATTTATAACTGAATGATTTGTATGCACAGTACATTTAATTCCAATTAGGTATGATCTAAATTTATCTAAAGCATATATTACAGCTAATAACTCTTTCTCAATTGTAGTATAATTAAATTGAGCTTCATGAAGAGTTCTACTAACATAGTAGATAACTTTAAAAATAATATCATGCTTCTGTCCTAAAACAACTCCAATATCATAAACCTTAGCATCGCACAATAATTCAAAAGGTTTTTCCCAATCCGGTGAAATAATAATTGGTGCAGTGACTACTTTTTCTTTTAATAATTCAAAATATTTTAGGCGCTCTTTATCAAAATTAAAAATTACATCTTTTTCTAGTAAATGGCATAGAAGGTTAACAATTTTTGAAAAGTCTTTAATATATCACTTGTAGAATCCAGCATGTCCTAAAAAACACCTAATTTCTTTCACACTTGTTGGGAGCGGTAAATTAGCGATCATTTGAATTTTTACAGGGTCTACTTCCATACAATTTTCTGAAATTTGATGTCCCAAAACTATTCCTCCTACTATCATAAATTGGTATTGTCAGCGCTATTTCGGGGGTTTGTGGGGAGTTGCCCGTAAGAAGCTGTCGGTCGCCGAAATCGAAATCACATTGACCGCTTCGGAAGGACGTTGAAGTTTGAAATAAAATTGACCCCATATTTTTTATAGTTTAAAATGAAAGAGTGTTGTACCTCAAATCCTGTATTTATCCCGAAGGATAAACACAAGACTTGAGGATGAGGCTCGATCAAATAAACTAAGAAAAGTATGACGTCTGTTTGGTCTGCGAAACCTTTGTATTTGCCGAAAAGTTCCTCTATTTAACAGAAAGGATTAAATAAGGTTTATATTAAACTGGGTTTGGACATGCTTCCTATAAGGGCAAGCCCTTATAGTTAATTACATCTTAAATGACCAAAGTCATTTAAGAAGACTCTTGATAAAAATCAGGAAATATTGTCTTCAAGGAGTTTCAAAGGGTAAGACTTTTCAATGAAATCAGATGTGGAGGTGTGAAAGGGGATCGATCAAATTTGGAACATTTTATTGTAGAATCCAAAGAAAGAAGAACTAGGGGATGTCATGGATCTAGCAAATTTGGAACATTTTATTGTAGAATCCAAAGGAGGAAGAACTAAGGGATGTCATGGATCCAGAGGAGAACCCAAATTTGGAACATTTTATTATAGAATCCAAAGGAAGAAGAACTAGGGGATGTCATGGATCCAAATTTGAACATTTTATTGTAGAATCCAAAGGAGGAAGAACTAGGGGATGTCATGGATCCAGAGGAGAACTCAAAGGATAGGACTCTTCAATGAAATCGGACATAGAGGTGTGAAAGGGGATTGGTTCAAATTTGGAATATTTTATTGTAGAATCCAAAGGAGGAAGAACTAGGGGATGTCATGGATCCAGAGGAGAACCTTGGTGACTTCTCAAGCTATCCTAATGTTTGGCTTCATTCGTGAGTAGGAATATTTAGGTGTTTCATCTTGTAAATTTTATCAGTTAGGGCTTACATTCGTGTGAAATGATCGCCCAAATAGCCTGGAAGATATGAGGATTTAGGTCGTGACAAACGACAATCTCAGAATCCTAAGACGAGTTAGGGCTTATATTATATAGCAGGGCTATTCAAAGGCCTAAAGATAAGGTGAGGATTTACGTTGCATAAGCAAGCAACCTCGAAGTCCTATGGCTTTGTTGTTTAAGTCTAAGGAAGGAAGATTGGTTTAGTTGGGGAAGATAGGTTTTATTGTTGAAGATGGTCGTGATGCCCACCATGCTAGCTCCAAGCTCCTCACCGCGACGAGTTTGAGTTTTCTAGTGTGTCAAGTTATAATGTCAAATCAGGTGGCCCTATGGTTGAAGTTCTTTTAAATTTTATGAGGGGCATGTTAAAGTTGATTAGAGCGATACCGGTTAGGATCCTACGGTTCCCTCATTCCAGCATCACTATTTTCGGATTCACTTAGCCCAAATGAACTTACTAAACCCAACTTAATGAGTTCCATAATTTCATTTAGACGTTGGGAAGCCTCGTTAGCAACCGTAGGTTACCTCCTCTGAGGGATCCCCGATCATTCAATAGAGACATCTTAATTTAGTCGCAATTGTCGTTTCGTGTGATGTTTGTGATTAAATTTTGCGTTGTTTTATATTTTGATTGTTGTGGCGGTGGATTTTATCTTGGTTGATTTTAGTTTTGGTTTTGGTTAACATGCAAGTTTATGTTGTTTTCATACATGTAGGTAAATGCAAGTATGAAAGGAAATAATATAAGCATAAAGCTTGTAAGGAAAAGGCACAAGAAAGACGGTACTATAAACCGTAAAAGCGTACCTGGCGAGTCTTGTCATTCCACCACCTGAAACTTAAAAATTCATGTGAGAGCAATTATGAAGAGTAGGAAAAGTAAAGTTCTGGTGGTTTTCCTATCTCTATGTTGTATTTTGGTGAGACCTTAAAAGTTTAATTAAGGATGATTTCATTAAGCAAGTATATTAATTGTATTTTGGTGAGTCCTTAAGAGTTTAATTAAGGATGATTTCATTGAGCAAGGTATATTAAGTTTAATAGATTATTGAGCTATTCAACAAGTTAGGAGGAGGAAGCAGGTCCATGCCTCCCTCTCACCAACTGGTGAAAAGCCTCGAGTTTTTTTAAACTTATTATGTTGCTTAATGGTTCATCCTGACTTCTAATGTTCAGTGAACATTGATGTCTTAATTATCCCTAAGAAGGGGGTAATTATCATTTATCATTTAATTTTAAAATTAGGTGAGTGAATTTTNTAATTTGAAAATTAGGTCAGTGAATTTCTTTAAAGGGCAAGTTGGTGTAACCTGAACACTTAGCCAATTTTTAGGCTTAGTGATGTTTCAAGAATGTTTGATTATGTTATGTTTATTTCTCTAATCCTCATTTAGTCAATTTTGATTTGGCCTAAGTCACCACTAAGCCCTTAAGACCTAGGTTAGTGTCTTAATAAGTTTTGAAAATGGTTAAGCTTTAAGTGGTCTTGATTCATGATTTGAATTTTATTTGAAAATCAAAATAAGGGTATTAAATTGATTAATTATTGACTTCAAAATTCATACCCCGAGGTGAGTGTCTTACTTAATTTTGAAAAGAGTTAAGCTTTAAGTGGTCATGATTCATGATTTGATAAGACCTAGGTGAGGGTCTTAATTAGAGGGTTAAGTTTTAAGTGGTCATGATTCATGATTTAGATTCATCTAGGTGAGTGTCTTAATTAGTTTTGAAAATGGTTAAGCTTTAAGTGATCATGATTCATGACTTGGATTTTTTGAAAATCAAAATAGGGGTATTAAATTGATTAATTATTAACTTCAAAAGTCATACCCCTAAGTGAAAATCAAAATAGGGGTATTAAATTGATTAATTATTGGCTTCAAAAGTCATACCCCTAAGTCGAAAATCAAGATAGGGGTATTAAATTGATTAATTATTGACTTCAAAAGTTATACCCCTAAGTCGAAAATCAAAATAGGGGTATTAAATCGATTAATTATTGACTTCAAAAGTCATACCCCTAAGTCCAAGATCGTTTAATTTTAATAAACTACAAAATTTTAATAATTTAAAACTTTATTAACTTAATTAAGAAAGTGAGATTGGTTTCTACAAATTAACCTCTTGTATTTCAAACACCAAATAAATTGATTAAGATCAGAGGTTGCCCATTTCCTTCCTTGATTTAAGCCTAAATATTAATTAAGGCTAAATTTTCAAAATTACACATTTGCCCCTAAAGTTCTAACACTTCATAATTTGTCAAATTCAATTCAAATGACTTTGAAATTCTTATCCTACCTTACTAATGGGTCAATTGAGACATCAGAGGAGAAAATGTGATTTTTAAAAATTTAATTTATTTTATCTAATTATTTTCATGCAAAAATAGGATTTTTCTAAGAAAATTCTTAACTTGACCAAGGTAATTTCTAATCCTTTGAAATTTTTACTGGAGGTAGACCTAGACAAGGAAAGCATTTCGACAAAATTTCATGATTTTTTGAATTTTCTGTGATTTATTAGAATTATTTTAATTTCTGGGTTATTTAATAAAAATAAAATATTTTGGGAGGTGAAAATTAAGTTTTGTATTTTTGAAAATTTTCCCTAAGGTGAAAGAACTCAGAGGAGTAAATTTTATATGTTTTTTATTTATTCTTGATTTATTGGAATTATTTTAGTGAAAACTCTTTTTTAGCCTTTTAAATTTTTCTGATTTTTCTTTGATTTACTGGAATTTTTATAGTGAAAAACTCATTTTTAGCCTTTTCTAAAAAAGATTTCATATTTCTCAAATTTTTCTTTGATTTATTGGAATTATTTTAGTGAAAACTCATTTTTAGTCTTTAAAAGTTGAAATTAAATATCTTTATTTAGAAAATCAGGAAAAATATTCTAATTGTTCCTAAGTGATTGGGAAAATAAATATCTTTATTTAGAAAATCAGGAAAAATATTTTAATTGTTCCTAAGTGATTAGGAAACAATTTAGAACATTTCCATGATTCAATATCTTTATTTAGAGAATCAGGAAAAATATTCTAATTGTTCCTAAGTGATTAGGAAGAAATTTAGAACATTTCAATGAGTTTTATTATTTTTGTGATTTTTATGGATTTTTAATTATTTGAATATTTAAAATAGGCTAAAAATCAAGTTTTTTATTTTAAATATCATTTTATTTAAAAAAAATACCCCTGATCACAGAGAACTAAAAAAAATAAGTTTCATAATTTTTTGAGTTATATTTTGATTTTTAAAAATCATTTAAATGTCAAAAGTGGTATTTATCTTTAAAAAACAACTTAAGTTGTCAAATGAACTCAAAATATTTTGAAATTTTTATGATGAGTTCTCTGAATCATAAATCACAGTGGAGATAAAAAATCAAGTCATTTAAATGTTTAAATTTTCAAAAATTAATTATCTTAGTGATTTAGTGTTTGTAAAATTTAAGGGCATTTTAAATGACTTGACCCATGAAATTATTTTCAAATGTTTCTCTAGTCATGGTGGACCTTCCAAAATTTTCTTAGGATTTTCTAATCAATATAGTAATTTCCAAGATTATTTTAAAGAAATAATGTGGAATAACATGAAAAATATGGATCTCTGTATAGAAACCTCCTCTGACTTTAGAAAAATCACAGAATGTTTCCCCTGACAAAGGTTGCAACATGTCAAAGTTTCAAGACAAAGTGATATAGAGAATCAAATGATTCAAAATAGTGTTTAATTAATTAAAAATAAAATATGCATAACATGGTCATGAAATTTATTCTACATTGTTCTCCTTTATTGACCGAGCAATAGGGTATTTTTATTTTATTTTTGTGATTTTTCTACATAAAGTTGTGGATTTTCTAAGTTAAAGGTATTTAAATAAATAAGAAAAAAGCCCAATTTATCTATTTAAACCGCACATGCCACTTCAACCTACGACGGCTCCAAAGGCATGTGTGGCGCGCTCTGGTTGGATGTCGTCGTCCACGTAGCTTGCTGACTCGACCCGTTGTTTATGTCCCGATGCGCTATCCGGCTCAATCTCTCCCGTCCATTTGATACACGCTTGATCAAATGGCTCCCCATCATCGTCCCCGATAGAATGATCCCATGCCCGTCCACACTAAAACCCTAAGATCTCAGCCTAGACTCAACCAAATCACTTCAGCTTTTATCCTATGGACTTGTTTAAGTGAGACGAACACATCCATACGGTTAATGTGCAATGAAATCAAGTTTAAGTAAATGGAGGATCAAAACAAGCTCGGGAGGAGGAGGAGTTTTATACTTTGATCAAGCTTAAGTAAATGGGGAATCAAAATAGCTCGAGGAGTAAGTGAGACGAAGACATCCATACGGTTAAGGTGTCATGAAATCAAGCTTAAGTAAATGGAGGATCAAAACAAGCTCGGGAGGAGGACGAGTTTTATACCTTTGCTCTGAGAAGGGAGGCTTCAATCAGAGGTGCTCGGCACATTCGTTGGGATTCAAGGAGGCAAGGAATTAAGTCTCTGGTCTTGATGTGAAGCCTAGGATGAATTCAGACCAGCTCGATTTCAGGTGTTGGTCTAGAGCTATGGTGGAGGCTATTTCATAGGGTAATTTGATGGGGTTTTGTCTCCTCTTGATGTTGTGAAGATGTGGGCACTAACAATTGAAGTTTGGTGGAGTGTGGAGGTGTATTGGGTTCTATCCTGGTTTCCTGCAAGGTTTCAAGCTCAAAATTGAGATTCGGTAGTGGGAATTAGAGAGGGAAAATGGTTGGAATGCACTGAGGGGATCTTAGGGAAGCTCTGTGTGAAGTTTAGAGAGGCCTCTCTAAGAAAATTTCAGCACACCTCCCATGGCCGTGAGATGTGAGTTTTTATAAAAATGTCCATGGGGTGGCTCTCAGGGCATAAGTTTGGGTGCATTGTGGTGCTTAGGTGGAGGGCAGAGGAGCTCTTCAATTTGATTTAGATGAGCTCGCTTCTAGGTTTGNTTTATCAGAATTATTTTAAGTTTTGGTTTATTTAATAAAAATAAAATATTTTAAATAATAAAAATTAAGTTAGGTATTTTTGAAAAATCTCTCTAAGATTAGAGAACTCAGAGTAAATTTCATATTTTTATTTTTATTTTTTTTTTTATTTATTGGAATTTTTTTAGTGAAAACTCATTTTTAGCCTTTAAAAATTATTTTTAAGCCTTGAAATTTAATATCTTTATTTAGAAAATCAGGAAAAATATGCTAATTGTTCTTAAGTGATTAGGGAGCAATTTAGAATATTTCCATGAATTTTATTATTTTTGTGTTTTTCATTAATGTTTTAATTATTTTAAATATTTAAAATAGGCTAAAATCAAGTTTTTTTTATAAATATTATTTTATTTTTATAAAATATCCCTAATTATAGAGAACTCAAAAAACTAAGTTTCATAATTTTTTGAGTTATATTTTGATTTTTAAAAATCATTTGAGTGTCAAAGAAACTAAGTTTCATAATTTTTTGAGTTATATTTTGATTTTTAAAAAATCATTCAAGTGTTAAGAGTGGATATTTATCTTTAAAAATCAACTTAAGTTATCAAATGAACTCAAAATATTTTGAACTTTTTATAGTGAGTTCTCTAGATCATAAATTTATCTTTAAAAATCAATTTAAGTTATTAAATGAACTCAAAATATTTTGAAACTTTGATGACCCACAGTGGAGATTAAAAATCAAGTCATTTAAATGTTTATATTTTCCAAAATTAATTATTTTAGTGATTTAGTGTTTGTACAATTTAAGTGCATTTTAAATGACTTGACCCATGATATTATTTTCAAATGCTTCTTTGGTCATGATGGACATTCCAAAACTTTCTTAGAATTTAATAATCAATATGCTAATTTCAATGATTATTTTAAGAAAATAATGTGCAAGAACTTGAAAATTATGGATCTCTGTATAAGAACCTCCTCTAACTTTAGAAAAATTAGAGGATGTTTTCTTAATAGAGGCTACAACATGCCAAAATTTCAAGCCAAGGTGATGTATCAATATTTATGGAGAATCAAATGATCCTAAATAGTGATTAATTAATTAAAAATGAAATATGCATCAAATGGACTTGAAATTTATTTCACATTGTTCTCCTCTATTCACTTTGTAAGAGGGTATTTTATTTTATTTTTGTAATTTTTCTACACAAAGTTATGGATTTTCTAAGTTAGGGGTATTTAAATAATTAGGAAAAAGACCTATTTATCTATTTAAATTGCGCGTGCTGACTGGATCCTAGGCAGCTCCAAAGGCATCTGTGGTGCGCTCTGGTTGGATGTCGCCGTCCACATAGCTGCTGACTCGGCCCGCGGTTTATGTCTCGAAGCAGTGTCCGGCTCATTCTCCTTCATCCATTTTATAAATGCTCGGTCAAACGGCTCCCCGTCATCATCCCCGATACAATGATCCTGTGACTGTCAACACTAAAACCCTAAGATCTCAACCTAGACTCAACCAAATCACCTCGAGTTTGGTCCTGTGGGCTCATCTAAGTGAGACGAACACATTCATACGGTAATCATACAATTAAATTAAGCCTAATTAAATGGAGAATCAAAATAGGCTCGGGATGAGGTGAGTTTTTATACCTTTGCTCTGAGAAGTGAAGCTTCGATCAGAGGGTCTTGGCACGCTCGTTATGATCCAAAGAGGCTAGGGATTAAGTCCCTGGTCTTGGTATAAGGCCTAGGTGTGGATTCAACCAAGCTCGAATTTGGGTGTTGGTCTAGAGCTATGGTAGAGGCTCTGTGGAAGGAAGATTTTTTGGGGCTTTGGCTTCTTTCACTATTTTGAAGGTGTGGGTGAAGTTAATTTGGGTTTGGTGGACTGTGGATGTGTATTGGGTTCTGTCCTGGTTTCCGGCAAGGTTCCAAGCTCAAAATTGAGCTCCGGCAATGGGAATTGGTGAGGGAAAATGGTTGGAATGCACTACGAGGATCTTAGGGAAGCTTTGTGTGAAGTTTTGAGAGGCCTCACTAAAGAAATTTCAGCACACCTCCCATGGCCGTGGAGGTGATTTTTTATAAAAATGGCCATGGGAGTGACTCTCAGAGCATAAGCTTGGGTGCATTGTGGTGCTTAGGTGGAAGGCAGAGAAGCTCCATCAATTGGTTTGGCTGAGCTGGCCTCTAGATTTGATTTTGGTGAGGTTCCATAGGGGTGGCTCTCGATTTTGAGGTTTTCCAGCCACTAGGCTGGCCGGCCGGCCAGGGGGATGTGGTTAGGAGCTCGGGGAACCCAGGGGAATATGTCACAGCAATTTAGTGCAATAATACCAAATTTTGGTACGGATATCTTAAGCACATGCATTTTTGGAAATAATATCCCTTGATTTGGGGGACCTTTGGTCCATGGCTTGATTTAGGTGGCTTCATGGTGTTTGGACTGGTCACTAAGTCCAACTAATGGTTGTGATGGAGTTAATTTGGTGACTTTAGGGTGGTTAGGTCACATTTAGTGCATGAGTCCAAATGGGTGCAAATGACCAAGTCTTGGGTTTGGGCTAGGTTAACCATACCAATTTGCCTAAATAAAAGTTGCATTTGGAGTAAATGATCATAAGGAACAACTTTGGTGAAGAATGGAAGTGGTTTTGAGTTCAATTGAAGGGTCAATTTGAGGGAATTTTGATTTTAATCAATTTGGTCATGTTGGGCTAGGCTTGGGTTAGCCTTGGGATAAGTCCAAATTGATTGTTGTAAATAGTCAATAGGGACCTCATGAAGATTTTTCAACATGAATTGGATGCCAATTTGGGGGTTAATGCAATCAATTGGGTGAAATTTGGGGACTTAGCCAATTTGGGGCTAAATTTGGGGACTTAGCCAATTTGGGGCTAAATTTGGGAATTTTGGATTAAGGCTAAAATCAAATGGATTTGAGACTTCACCAAGGCCAATTTATGGTTGATTTTGATGTATAGGAATATTATGAAGATTTTGCAACGTTAATTAGGGCCAATTAACTAGGATATGGGTTCAATTTGATGAGGTTAGGTCATATGATCAAAATTGGGGTTTGACCTAAATCTTAATTGGGCTTAAATCATGGGCCAATTGGGCGTGGATTTGGTTTAGTTTGGTCATATCAAAAGTAAATTTGAGTTTAGGATTGAAATTGGGGTCAATTGAGATTAAATTGATGGACATTTGAGTTAAAGTTGGGGAAATTTGGGCCCTTAAAGGCAAATTTGGCGATTTTGGTTAAAGATGGTCAAATTGGCCAAATTGGGTCATGTAGTAGTTGAGAAAAATGAAATTATGAATATTTAGGAATTAGTGAGATTTTCTGGGAATTTTTGAAATTTTTGGGATTTTGGGCTATGGAGGGGTATCTTGGTAATTTGGGAGTGTTTTAAGGAAAAAAGGCCAAGATGGGTATTTTGGTATAGTTGAGGTACCAACCATCACCAACAAGCCATGGACCAATGGAAACCCTATTTTGGGTTCTCTACATAGTGGTCTTAGGCAAACCATAACCATAGGGCTGGTAGGTTTAGGGGACCATATACATGAGTATCCCAAAAAGATCAAGGGACCTAGGCTAGAAATTGAGTTTAGGGTTGTGAGTGATTGTGAGTGTAGATGAGTTTAGATGAGTGTAGTGAGTGCCTTAGCTCCAGACCAACACCCAGGGTCAACCTTAAGGTCCAGCAGTCCTAAGGGTGGCCATCTTGAGTTTCCCCCACAGTGGCCCCACCTACTAAGTATTTAGAGGTTGAGACCAACATGTGAAACTTCAAGTTGAGTAGAGAAGAGTTCGGAATTTCTAGTGGTGAGGGTGCCTTTTCTAGTTCTCTAAGAATAGTCAATAGGAAAGTCATATGGCTAGACCTTAGGCTACTAAAGAGGAAAAACTAAACCTGAACCAAAAGTGAGGTCAACAGGTATTTTTCCCAATCAAAGACTAAATTTGTTTATTCACAGTGCTTAAGAACTTTTGATAAATGTTCTGAACATGAATAGAATGAAGTTCCAAATACTTAAAAATCATCCATAAAAACTTCAATCCCTTTTTCAGTTAAATAAAAAATAGCCATTATACATCTTTGAAATGTAGTAGGTGCATTAAAAGCAAATGTACCATAGGGACTGGTAAAAGTTGTTTTCTCTTGATCCTCAGGAGCTATTTGTATTTGGTGATAACCATTATATCCATCTAGAAAATAAAAGTATTTATGATCAGCTAGTCTATCCAACATTTGATCTAGAAAGTGTAGTGGAAAATGATCTTTTCTAGTATAGAGATTTAATTTTCTATAATCAATGCATATTCTCCATCCTGTAACTTGTCTTGTTGGTATTAACACATTATTTTCATTCAAAGTCACAGTCACTCCTCCTTTCTTAAGAATGCAGTGAATTGGACTAACTCATGCACTATCTGAAATGGGGTAGATAATTCCAGCATCTAACCACTTTAGAATTATTTCTTAACAACTTCTTTCATAATAGAATTCAATCTCCTTTGAAGATCAGTCCTGAGTTTGCAGTTCTATTTCATATTAATTCTATGCATACAAATTGAAGGACTGATTCCTTTTATATCAGCAATTGTCCATTCAAAGGCTTTCTTGTAACTCTTTAAAGTATTCATCAAACTCTGTTTTTCTTCCATAGTTAATTTTGAGGAAATTATAATAGGTAATGTAGAGGAATCACCTAAACAGGCATACTTCAAATTTTCAAGAAGGAACTTCAACTCAAGGTCAAGAGGTTTTTTAATTCATGGACAAAATGATATATCTTTTTCTATCATGTCCAAAACTTCAAAACTGTCTCAAACATAATTTGAATCTTCCTTATATAAGTCTTCATATTAATTTAATTCCTCTTCTTATTCATGTTCCAACTCTTTAATTTTATATTTTTCTTCATAAGTTGCTTTGAAATGACATTCACTTAATTATCTTATCACATCCATCTTATAACATTCATCATCCTTACCTTTTTTAGGGTATTTCATTGATTTGAAAATATTAAATGTAGTTGTTTGATAATTGTTGCACATTGTTATTTCTTCTTTCTGCACATCTATCATTGCTCTTCCAATGGCTAGGAAAGGTCTCCCCAAAATGATAGAAATCTCCTTATCTTCCTTCATATCTAGCACAATGAAATCAACAGGAAAGATAAATTGATCCACATTCACTAGGACATCTTCTATAACTCCTTTAGGATATGTTATTGAACGATCTGCTAAATACAGAGTTACAGTAGTAGTGAATATTTCTCTTAATCCCAATCTTTTAAATATTGATAATGGCATAATGTTGATGCTTGCTCCTACATCACACAAAGCTTTCCCATAAAATCTATCTCCTATTGCACATGGAATTGTAAAGCTACTAGGATCTTTAAGCTTTTTAGGAAGCTTTTTCTAAATTATAGTATTGCACTGCTCACTAAGTGCAACTGTCTCATTATTTTAAAACTTCACTTTCTTATTAAGAATATCATTCATAGACATCACATAGCATGGCATTTGTTCTAGAGCTTCAACAATTGGAATATTAACTTTAAGCTTCTTAAATATTTTTAGAAATTTTGAAAATTTCTTATCAAACTTTTGTTGTGGGAGCCTCTAAGGAAATTGAGGTGATGGTTTTTCCAAATCAATTTTAAATGGAGAAATAGGTCTCTCTAAACCTTTTGGAGTGTCCTCTTTTGGTTCTTCAATCTTTTCTCTCTCTACTTCAGTCTCTTTTTGAACTCTACCTTCCAATTCTCTTATGCTTCTAAGTTGAATGGCTTTTACTTGCTCTTTATTCTGGTCTTTTGGATTTATTTCTCTATTACTAGGAAGTGTTCCTTAGGATCTATTACTTAATGAAGTTTCTAATTGTTCCAATTGATTCTCAATATTTCTAATTGTGGCTGCTTAACTTTGTTATTGATTTCCCATTTGTAAGACTACTTCTTCTATAGACAACTTCTTCTCCTTAAATTGTAGATTACTATTAAAACTTCGAGGATATGTAGGTCTATAATTACTATTCCTGTGGTTGTTCCAGTTTACCAATGGGTTTACTGATTGTTCCCCCATTGCTGATTAGTACCACCCGAATTATTGTTCCAGTTAAAGTTGGGATGGTTCTTCCAACTTGGGTTATAATAGTTTGAATATGGGTTATTCTGCTTGTTGTTTATGGCATTCAATGTCTCTAATGATGCTTGAGAATCTACCATTTGGCCTAATGAATTCTCTTCAATCATGGAAATTGGTTGAGAAAAATTCATTCCTAATTCGTCTAACTCCCTTAAAATTGCAGCATCTTGATTTGTAACATGATAAAAACATCAATTTCATTAATATTGGCTACTTCCTTAAGATTTACCCTTTCAGAAGGCCATTAAAAATTATTGATAGTCATTTCGTCAATTAAAGAATAAGTGTCATGAAATAGTTTTGAAATCAATGAACCACCAGCAGCGACATCGATAATAGATCTAAGATATCCAGCTAAACCATTATAAAAAATTTTAAATTATTAACCAATCCGGTATATCATGGTGTTGACACTTTTTGAAGAGTTCTTTAAATAATTCCCATGCTTCATAAATAGACTCTCCTTCAAACTGAAAAAAAATATGTAATATCATTTCTAAGTGTCGCAGTTTTAGTTGGTGGAAAATATTTAGCAAGAAATTTTTGAGCTAAATCACTCCAAGTTCTGATAGATCCAGGTGATAACAAATGTAACCATATCTTAGTTTTATCCCTCAGTGAGAAAGGAAATAATCTAAATCTTATAGCATCATCTGATACACCATCATATTTAAACGAAGCACACAATTTTGGAAAATTGGCAAGAAGTAAATTTGGATTTTCAATTGGTGCTCCCCTAAATTGATTATTTGATACCATTTGGATACTAGCAGGTTTAAGTTCAAATGAATTAGCCACTGCAGCAAGTTTTTGAATACTACAATGAAGTTCATCCACCAGGTTCGCATAATCTTTTTAAGGTCTAAATTCTTCAACATTTTGATTATTTTAATTTTTCATTTCTTGAAAATTTTTAGTAATTTTTTATTTGTTTTTATTTTTCTAATGGTTCTTTAATTCATAATCTTAAGGTACAAGTCCTCTGGAACCTGAAATGCACATACATTACTATAAAATACATATAAAATAAATTAAAATAAAAGAAAAACACACAAACTAGAACTTAATATAAAAACAACACTACAATGTTCCTATATTAAATATTAAAGTTTAAAAAAGACTTTATAAAAATAGAAATTTTTGCTTTCTAAAAACTCTCTTTTGAAAATTTTGCAAATTTCTGTAATTTTTCTCCCCGACAACGACGCCAAAATCTTGATTCCGACTTTTTATATAGATGTAAAATGCAATGTATGTGATTATATGCTAAATTTCCTTAATTATTATTCTTAATTTGCAACAAAGTCTAAAACTTGATCCAAAGCAAAAGCTAGGTAAGTTTTCCATAATGAAATAAATAGGAATGCAATTATAATATTTAAATATGGGATACTACGCAAGTATACATATATTTATCAAGTAATATAAGGATTTTATATTAAGCCTTGAATATCAAACCTATAGAGAGAATAACAATATGCACTTCAGAAAATTAGAATGTTTAGATGACAAAAATCTACTTTATAAAATATTCTTAGTTAAATTTGAAATGTTGTAATAGGAATGAAAATTCGATTCTTTTTGTAATTTTTGAAATTATGAAAATAAAGTGAGAAACTAATTAACTTAACTAAATATTTGTAAGATGAAGGCAATATAAATAAAATATCTTTTTTCTTAACATGAATCAGTAATAAGTATAGAAATTATGTTGTGAAAGTATGCTAAATGTGTTGTGTCAAATAGAAGCAATTATATTATTTACCCTTACTAAAGATGCTATAAAGAACATTAGTTAATCTATAGTTTAAATAGTCTTGAAGACCAATTAGGCAAAAAAGATACCAGCTCTCACTCTAGATTTCCCTTTTATCCCTCTACTTGGGGCCTAACATCTCGTATCAAAACCTAAAATTATAAATCAAATTAGGGGTTTTAGCCTGTCACTCTAAAGTTCTCTAATTATACACCCTTGAAAAGTTTATTTATCTATTTATTTGCACTCAACATCATGAACTGCATTCTAATTCATGAAATCAATATGTAATTCTAACTATTTGTTGATTGAGAAAATACCATCTCGGATCTTACATGTTCTCACAATAGATATTAACATCTTAATTGCAAAATCAAGAGGTAAATGAAGTGCAAGGTTTCAAATCATCACAATTTCTTCCAACATTAAAGTCTAATACTTCACACAACATCCTCTAAACACTTAATCACTTATCATTTTAAGTAAAAAGATAAAGAAAACTACCCAAAATCCATCGAGAAAACACAACCACACATGAGTTTAAAAGTAGAAATCCTGCACACAAACAAGAAATTTAGATTAAAACTAAGTGTAGTCACAACGATAAACACTTATCACAAATCCTCTCCACCAAATGTCTTGAAGTTCCTTTGAATTCCATTCCTTCACTCATAATACAAAATAACTCTTAAAATATAAAGAAAGAGGCCGGCGGCGACGGCGGCGGTTACTTGGATGGATGATGGTTGTAAAATCTTATGGGTGGTTGGCCTCTAGCAGTTGGCTTTGATGATCTAAGTCTTCTTTAATAAAAATTCAAGGGGTGCCCTTGTGTCTCTTCAAAAATGTGCCTCCATTCAATGAATTTTCTATAAGTTGCCTCCTCAAAAGCCAATTGAATGAATTTTTGTGTCCATGGGCTATTTCCCAAGTTTTTATCAAGGGTTTCTTCAAACACCTCTTCAAAAATTTATCTAAATTCAATTAATCATCAAATAACTACTTCTGACCCTTAAGAGTGGGCTAACGGGAGCATAGACGCGGCTCTCTAACGCTAAGGTGCCAATGCTAAGCGCATAGGTGCCTCAGTTCATTTTTGCATCTTTCTTTATTATTGCTTGAAATTTGACTCTTTTTCACTCCTTTAGTATTTTTCGTCCATTTGATTGTTCCTTAAAGAAAAAAACACAAATACCTTTCATTAAAGCGTAATATTTCAAAAATAAGTACAAAAATGTGTATAAAAGCACTATATATTTTAGGTGTATCAATATGTTATCATAAATTACACAACACAATCCTTTAGTATTCATAAGAAAATCATCACAAGTAGTTCGACCAAGACACCATGTGATAGATGTAACTTTATTGCCTAATAACTGAATTACAAAGTACATAAAGCTTTGAATAACAATATATAAAGCAAAAATACATCCAAAAGAGAACACGCCTAAGCATAGTATCTCTTCAAATATTACCTGTTGATGGGGGGCATGTGGTGGGATCCATTAGCATCAACAAGCATGTAATATCATCCCTCATAGACCTTCTCGATCATGAATGTTCCTTCTCATGTGGACTCAAATTTTCTGTGGCTTCGACGTTGAGATACAATTGCGTGGCGTAAAACCAATACCAAGTCTCCAACTGTAAAGGTACGACGCCTCACGAGCTTGTCGTGGGCTCTAGTCATACGAGCGTGGTATAGCTTGAGGCTTTGTTAGGCTTGTAATCACAGCCCCTCCAAGCTATCAAGCTCTTCCAACCTAAGTTGGGTATTTTCTTTATTGTTGACATTGTTGCTTATAGCGACATGCAATGAAGGCAGTTCAACTTCTAGAGAAAGGACTGCTTTGGACCCAAAGGTCGATGCATATGGAGTAGAAATAGTGGGCATACAGTATGTTGTACGATATGCCCACAAGGCCTCTGAGAGCTTTTCGTGCCATTATTTCTTATTGGCATGGAGAATATTCTTAATAAGGCCAACTAAGGTCTTATTAAAAGCCTCGACCAAGCCATTCACTCTCGGAAAGTAGATTGTCAAATATCTCCAATTAATGTGATGGCATCGAGAAAATATATTTATCTTGGTGTTTTTGAAAGCCAACTTGTTATCATAGATGATACGGTGTGGCACACCAAATCTATAAATGATATTATTCGAAAAGAAATGCAGCACATTATCCGCCTTTACTTCTCTTAAAGGATAACTTCTGCACACTTAGAGAAATAATCAGTGGTTACAAGAATAAATCAATGTCCTTGAGAGGATGGTGGGTTAATAGGCCCCACAATATCAGTACTGCGGGCTTTGAAAGGCCATGATGCAGCTGTCGAATGTATTAAACTAGGGGGTTGGTGAAGCACAAGACTAAACACTTGGCACTGATGACATCTCTTGGCATATTCAATACAATTATGGTTCACCGTAGGCTAGTAATAACCGAGACGTTTGATCTTTATTTTCATCTTGTAACCCGACTAATAGGATCCGCAAATGCCCTCATGGACCTCAACCATGACTTTTTGGGCCTCATCATTCCCTACACATCGTAACCACATCTACTCGAAAGAGCGTCGATACAAAAACGCCCTCCTCCAGATCTGAGAGGCGAGGGAACGATCATCATGAAGAATTCCTCTCAACATGTACGTGATGATGGTTTGATGCCAGTCATCGGATGCTCCATCAATAGCAACCAAGACGACGTCATAGATATTTGGGGGTGCGTCACTCGAAGGGCTATAAAGCGTTAGTGACAGAATCCTTCTTTCTTGGATCACAACTGTCATGAGATTTCCATCAGGGCTCGTTAGCTCTTTAGCTAATTTAGCAAGAGCATTGGCTTTGTCATTAATGGATTGAGGTATCTTAATAAGAGTGACCTTGGGATTGAGCTTCAACATTGTCATTGCCTTCTCATGATAGGCTAAGAGCTCAAGCTTGAGGATACGGTACGTTCTTAAGACTTTTGATTTTTGTGATGCCCATCTGGGTAGCCAACTCAAGTCCTACAATCAAGCATTCATATTCAACGACGTTATTTGTTCATAGTTCTGCTAAACTATAAGAATAGCAGAGAATGCCACCATCGGGTGATACAATCAATCTCATTCCCGATTGTACCTTTAGGAGAGATACTAGTGGTCCTTCATTTAAGGAAGAGGCCTCATGAAAGTACATTTTTCATTCCGGGGTATCAATGGCTAGCAGATGCTCATCAGGAAAATTGTCATTGAGAGGTGAATCTGCTGGGATTGATTGAGCCACTAAGAAGTCAACTAGCACATGTCCCTTAACAGCTCATTGAGGGACATACAAAATTTCAAATTGGAATAATATCATAGCCCATCTAGCCAACTATCTAGCCAAGGTGGGATGTGTCATGAGATATTGCAAGGGGTTTACCCTCAAGCTCAAATCAACATGGTGTGAGAGCATATAATGCCTTAACTTCTAGACTGAGAATATCAATGTTAAGCAATGCTTTTAAATTGGTGGGTATCTCATCTCAGCAGGTATGAAACTCCAGATAAGGTAATATAAGGCATTCACTTTCCCCTCCTCATTCTTTTGAGTTAATAAAGGTCCTATCGATTTGTCAAGAGCGGCAATATAGAGGATGAGGGGTCTACCTTAGACCAGAGCTGCTACTACTGGAAGATTTAGTAAGTACCTCTTAATATTCTGAAAAACATGCCAATATGCTTCATCTAAGTGAAAACATACATCTTTCATAGTCAGCACAAAAAAAGACTGACAATGAGCAAAAAGGTTTGAAATGAACCTCCTGATATAAGAAAGCTTCCCTTGCAAGGAAAGCAAATGCGTCAAACTTTTAGGATGTTGCATCTCAATGATGGATTTAATTTTGATGAGATCAATTTCAACACCTCTATGACAGACAATGAAGCCCAGAAACTTTCTGTAGGATACGCCGAAGGCGTACTTTAGCAGGTTCATCTGTAGGTGATATTTCTTAAGGCGTTCAAAGATGGTCCTCAGGTCTAAAAGATGATCATCTTCAAAATGACTCTTAATCACTACATCATCAATGTAACACTCAATCTTATGATGTATCATGTCATCAAATATGTGTGTCATAGCATGTTGATAGGCTCCCCCAACATTTTTTAATATGAAGGGCATGACTTTATAGCAAAATATGTCGATCGAAGTACGAAATGTCGTATGTTGATCCTCATCTTTGGCCATCCGAATTTGATTATAACCGGAAAAACCATCCATAAGGAAAAGATCACATGAGAGGAGGAGATATTGATCATGAACTCTGGAATTGGTAGAGGAAAATCATCTTTCAGGAAAGCCTTTTTCAAATCTTGAAAGTTGATGCAAACTTGTATCTGTCCATTCTTCTTTCGAATGTGTACAATGTTTGCAAGCAATGTAGGGTAAGGAACTTCCCTAATAAAGCTAGCCTTAATGAGCTTTTTGGTCTCTTCAATGACCTTCTGCTTTATCTCAGGTTGCATCCTTCGGGGTGTTTTTTTTCGCAGGAATAATACTTGGGTCGATGTCTAAATGGTGTATGGCCACTTTCAGAGCTAGTCTGGACATCTCGGCATAGCTCCAGACAAGACAATTGTGAAACACTTTTAGGATTTATATAATTTTAGCAGTCATAGAATCTGATAGGCGTTTTTTACTATAAGTTGGACGAGGATCGTGAACCGTACCAAGGTTGACCTCAACCAACTCATCGACTATTGATGAGACGCCATCCTCAAGCTTGAGAGGGGCATCTTTAACTTCAATTTTCTCACTAGCAGAGGTGAGGGTATAAATGCCTTCATGAATAGAAATCAATCTACAAGTGGCTCTATGGAGTCTGACTTTATCAAGCTTTTTAACATAGTCTAGCCCAGACCTTTCCCCTGGGGCCACATGGCCTTACACACCTTGGCATGGAGACCAGACCATCTCTCAGGCAACAAACCAACATCGAGCATTTTATTAATGATAGGAGAACAATAATAAGAGAGTGAAATATCCTCCACTTCTTCATTCTCCTTATTTGAAAGCATTACATCAGTGTTTAATGCATGAGGAACAACATTATAAAATAAAATGTCTTTCTCTTTAGATTCAAGTCTAGGAAGTGCATAGAAGGTCTTCCACTCTTCAATGACAGAGGCATGCATAGTTGTCAGCTCCTTGTGATGACCTCGGGATATGGGGTCAATGGTTAGTACCTCATCCGTCAAAGAAAGTCTAGTCAAACGAGGGACCGTGCTTGCCAAGGGTAGTAGAAGTATCTCCTCTTTAGCATCTTCCTAGCTCAAACTGCTTACCGATAACACTTCATCTGGCTTGAACTTGCAGTTTGATATAGCTTCAATCTTCATCTTGCCTGCAGGCAAGATGGGGAGCCTAAGGTCAAGCTTCGAAGTCATGGGGGCACGACGCCTTTCCTCCTGCTCCTTTACCTCCTTAACTTTAACGAGGAGAGAAATAGGAAGGGGAGGGGCCCGTGGACATGCCGACAAAATTAAGACTAGGATAGATGTTTTAGGTGGTGCATAGTACTCTACATCATCATGACTCCCACCTCATTGATGGAGAATGGATGAACATTTCTAAGGATGGAAAACTCTTCCCCTCCACACATGTACTTGATGCGATGGCATAGGGTGGATGGTACCATCCCATACTCATGAATCCATGGGTGTCTGAGCAGAGCCCAGCAAGATGTATCCCCATCAATCTCATGAAATTTGGCTTCACTCTTGAAGTATCCAAAATAAAGAGGTAGAGTGATGGATTCAAGGGTCTTTTGACATTTCTCATTAAAGCCATTGAGCATAATCTTGTCGGTGCATAATCTCCTCATGCTCAAGGACAACAACTCAAGAGTCTAAATTCTTATAATATTCACTGAAACACCAGAATCAATTAAGATACAATTTAGTGGAGTTACATAGATTTTGGCCGTCACACACAGGGGACGATTATGGTCCGTGGTGCCTAAAAGCATGTCCTCCAAAGTGAAGGTAATGAAAACCATGCCCGGTGGACTAGTCACCTCCTTCATCTTCTCTTTTGCATAATGTGTGTAGAAGGCCTTGGACTCATGTAGAGATCTAATCAAAGTGTCTCTCAACTCGAGAGAAAGGAGAAGTGCATCATAGATGCTTAAAATGGCTGGCAGCCACTTGAGGTGTGCCAACACATTATAGTCCACAATCTTAGAAGGCTCTTTAGCCCCTTCATTCGGGACTTCAGAGTAGTCATCCACCTCTTGGGTGATGATACCTTTTCCCTTCTCCTTAGACTTGGGAAAGACATTCTAGGAGGTAGAAGTTTGCTGCTTCTAAGGTGGACTTCCTGAACCTTCTCACTAAAGGACCCAGTGGGTTTGACTTTAGCAAAAAATTCAGCACAAGGCTCATCAAAGAAGCCAACAGGACCAAAGGACTCACATTTATCAGCAGATGTATCACTCAGATCATTGTAGATGTGGTATTTACTATTTGAGGAGGGCAATAACGGGTATTGCTCGTACCCTTCATCATCATCACCATAGTCACTAATGTCATGAGCATCAAGCATAAAAACATGAAACATAGAGACATAATCAGAACATTATTCTTTTATTGCTTCATCATTGTAAAATGTGCTAGGAGGAGCACTACGATTCACTCCAGAACTAGAAGCAAAAGAAGAAACATCGAAATAAAAGTGGGGAATCAAAACAGTCATCACCGTCTTAGTTGAACCCTTCCCATGGGGTTTCACCAGGTATTGATCTGGTATCTTGATTTCTCCAGCCTTATAAAGAGCCTCAAGCCAATCCATAAAGGATAACATTCTTCAAGAACATGCCCCAGATGCCTATAATATGGATAATAGTTGGGCCCGTTTTTCTTCCTCGTGGTGTCTTTTTAGAGGTGAGAGTTGCATCCCTTATTTAAGCATGTTCTTAAGCATCTTATTGAGGCAATCATTCCTAAAAGAATATACCTTAGATTTCCTTTGCTCAAGAGACTGGGATTTCCACTTTTTAGGAGGTGGGAGAGCCTGCTCAAAAGACTTTATGGGGTTCCTATGTTTCATATCAAATGTCGAGAGAGCAAAACTCTCCTCCTTCCTTCTTGGAGGACCTATGATGGGCTCTTTTCTCTTAACCTTCTCGATATCCTTAAAGGGGAAGGCAGCAACTGTATCTTGCGGGCTAGCCACCTTTTCAATCAAAGTTTCAAAGTTTTTAATCATACTCGTCTTCAACAAGATGGAAATAGGGGCCTTTTGTTTTGCACAGCAGGAATGTGAATGCATGTTGTTCTTTCAATTGGGGCCCGCATTGCAAACTCAAGTTGCGCCACTGAATAACAAATTCCAACAAAGGCTCAAAAATTCCTTGTTAGGATAACAATAAATCATTCAACGTGATTTAGTGGTGCATTCCTGTAAAGCATTTTACGAACGTATCCTCTAGCTCAGCGAAGGTCTTAAATGAGCCATTAGGTAAATCAACATAGCATTCAAAAGTGAACTCCGCTAAACCGGTGATAAAAAGTCAAAGTAAAAGGGCATCGTTGTTGCCAATGTTGCAAAAGGGTGCTCTGAATTAGGCTATATGTTGGCAAGGATTGCCAAAGCCCTCAAACCTTTTGAATCGGGGCTAGAGGGGGAGACAAACCCCAGAGGGTACAAAATATATTCATACACCTCGGGATATGGTCTACCTTTTTTCACAAAGTTCTCACCCTATGGAGCTACAGCCTTGACCTTGGCATCATCCAAGGACTGCAAGTGTGAGTCCAAAGAGATTTCTCATGCTGAGCAACATTAGAAGAGATGACATGACCATGTTGAGAAGGTGCCAAAGGCACAGAAGGAACAGTGGGGCACGTCTTGCCCGGAGTGGGGAGGGAAACAACATCGGACACTGCCCTTTCATTTTACAATGCCACTATTTAGGCAGTAAGAAGGGAGAGTTGGGCTTGCAAGTGAGCTATCAGCAAATCTTTGCCTTGATCCTCTCAATCAACCACGGGGCCACCACGGACTTCAATAGCTTTAAGTTGGTCATCCTCGATGGGACTAGGGGTGTGACCTGATAAGCCTAAATAATATAGTGTTTTAGACACATACCTATTTTTGAGATATTGCGCTTTAATAGAAGGTATTTTAGTGTTTTTATTTCAGGTACATGTAAAAAGGTAAAAAATTCTTCAAGGAGTGAAAAAGGATCAAATTTGGAGCAAATAGGTGAAAAATGTGCAAAACTGTTTTAGCGCCTAAGCGCCATATTCGGCGTTTAAGCGTCGGGTAAACAGAGAAGGCCACGCCTAAGCGCCAGAGACCCCGTGCTTAAGTGCCAGTGGCAGTTATTGGATGAGTAAATTTTGTTTTTGCAAAATTTGAAGAGATTTTTGAGGCACCTATTGGCTTAATAGGTGGTTACAACCACCATGGACACAAATTATTGCAAAAGGATGCATCCTTTGGGGAAATACATTGAATCAAGACACATCTTGAAGAGATACCAAGGTACCTTTTGGAGAATTATAAAAGAAGGAAGATTGTGACTTTGAAAGAGCTCTTGAAAGTACTGGGAAAGTTTTGAAAGTTCAAAAATTGGGGAGTTAATTGGAGAGATTTTCAGGCACCATATATTTATCTTTTTTTTATTTTAGTTTTATATTGAGAGTTTTGTAAGAAAGAAGAGATTCAAAGGAACTTTAAGAGTTTGGTGGAGGACTTGAGATATGTTTTTATCTTTTGTTTTAGAATACTTTTGGTTTTAATTGAGACTTTTTATTGGTTTGACAATGATTTCTACTTTTAAACTAAAGTGTGGTTTTGTTTTCTCCATGGAGTAGTTTTCTTTATCTTCTAAAAATGATAAGTAATTAAGTGTTAGATGGAAGTTGTGGAGAGTATTGATCTTTAATATTAGAAGAAGTTGTGATGATTTAAATTCATGTACTTCATTTACTTCTTGATTTGTTCAATACTAAATGTTAAAATTTGTTGTGAGAACATGTAAGAACCGGGCTGGTATTGTCTTAGTCAACAATTATGTTGTGATGATTTAAATCCATGCACTTCATTTACTTCTTGATTTGGCCAATCCAAATGCTAAAATTTTTGTGAGAACATGTAAGAATCTCTTCATTTACTTCTTGATTTGGCCAATCCAGATGTTAACATTTGTTGTGAGAACATGTAAGAACTGGCTTACTTCTTGATTTGGCCAATCCAGATGTTAAAATTTGTTGTGAGGACATGTAAGAACCGGGAGGTATTGTCTCAGTCAACAATTGGAAAGAATCACATGAGGTTGTATGAATGAGAATGTAGTTTGTATTGTCTCAGTCAATAATTGGAAAGAATCACATGAGGTTGTATGAATGAAAATGTAATTCTTATGTCAGTCAACAATTGGAAAGAATCCCATGAGGTTGTATGAATGAGAATGTAGTTCATATAATTTAGTGCAAATAAATAGGAAAATATTCATTGAAGGGTGTAGAGTTAGAGGACTTTAAAGTGACAAGTTAAAGCCCCCAACTTAGTTTATTGCTCAATTAAAAATTGGAAAGAATCACATGAGGTTGTATGAATGAGAATGTAGTTCATATGATTGACAGTAAACAATTAGAAAGAATCACATGAGGTTGTATGAATGAGAATGTAATTCATATGATTTAGTGGCTGGTATTGTCTCAGTCAACAATTGGAAAGAATCACACGAGATTGTATGAATGAGAATGTAGTTCATATGATTGAGTGCAAATAAGGAAATATTCATTGAAGGGTGTAGAGTTAGAGGACTTTAAAGTGACAGGTTAAAGCTCCCAACTTGGTTTATTGTTTTAGGTTTTGNCATTTTGTTTTGGAGTCCAAAGGAGGAAACACTAGAGGATGTCATGGATTCGAAGGAGAACTTCGGTGACTTCCTAGTCCTATTATTTGGCTTCAATTTAGGAGAAATCATTTAGATGTTTTATCCTGCAATTTTTATTTATTAGGATTTACATTTGTGTGTTATTTATTATTTGGCTTCAATTTAGGAGAAATCATTTAGATGTTTCATCCTGCAATCTTCCCAAGCTATCCTATTATTTGGCTTCAATTTAGGAAAAATTATTGAGACATTTCATCCTACAAGCTATCCTATTATTTGGCTTCAATTTAGGAGAAATTCTTTAGATGTTTCATCCTGCAATTTTTGTATTAGGATTTACATTTGTGTGAAGCAATCAGCACAAATAACCTTGAAGATGTAAGGATTTAAGTCGTCAATTTAGGAGAACTCATTAGATGTCTCAGGTGATTTCCCAAGCTATCCTATTATTTGGCTTCAATTTAGGAGTAATCATTTAGATGTTTCATCCTGCAATTATTTTTTATTTATTAGGATTTATGATTTAGGAGAAATCATTTAGATGTTTCATCCTGCAAATTTTTTTATTTTATTAGGATTTACAATTGTGTGAAGCAATCAGCACAAATAACCTTGAAGATGTGAGGATTTAAGTCGTAACAAACGACTACCTCGGAGTCCTAAACAAATAACCTTGAAGATGTGAGGATTTAGGTCGTAACAAACGACATTTGTGTGAAGCAATCAACACAAATAACCTTGAAGATGTGAGGATTTAGGTCATAACGAGTTCAATTTAGGAGAACTCATTCTGTTTCATCCTGCAATATTTTTTATTTATTAGGATTTATGATTTAGGAGAAATCATTTAGATGTTTCATCCTGCAAATTTTTTTATTTTATTAGGATTTACAATTGTGTGAAGCAATCAGCACAAATAACCTTGAAGATGTGAGGATTTAGGTCATGACAAATGATTTAAATGTTTCATCCTGCAATTTTTATTTATTATGATTTACATTTGTGTGAAGCAATCAGCATAAATAACCTTGAAGATGTGAGGATTTAAGTCGTGTTACATTTGTGTGAAGCAATCAGCACAAATAACCTTGAAGATGTGAGGATTTAAGTCGTAACAAACTACCTCGGAGTCCTAAGGCCAGTTAAGGCTTAGATTGTACAACAGGATTGTACAAATGCCTAAAANAAGTTTTCTAGGTCATTTGATTATAATATCAAATCAGGTGACCCTATGGTTAAAGTTCTTTAAATTTTATTATG
>JXCR01139964.1:0-21957 GCA_002079205.1 Phalaenopsis hybrid cultivar | reverse complement strand
TAAAAATGCAGTCCAAAAAGAGGAAGGTTTGTGAAGTTAAATTGGCAAAATAATAATAATAATAATAATAATAATAATAATAAAATAACAAAAATAAAAGCGTTGAGTTCAAATGTATTAAATGTTATAATAATGTCAAAATCGATTGAGTCCCAAAAAAAAATTTTGGATTTCAACAGAGCTCAACAAAACCGCCTAGACAAGCCAGTAGTAGCAAAAAGAGAACCCATAAGCAATGAGTGGGAAACCATTAAGTGTAATATATCAATTTAACAAAATAGCCAAAACCAATCAAGAAAGGATAAAATGACATACAGCAAAGAAACGAACTAAGAGAATTAATGATGAGTATAAATTAATAGATATAAGAGCACATACAAGCAAATAAAGTGAGGGAGAGCAAGGGAGAAGCATCAGCCAACACAATTAGAAATCCATTTAAAATAGAAAATCATAGGAGGCTCCATCCGAGGAGCATCAAGTCAATCTCAAAGGCCAACTCAGCATTAGAGATTATAAAAATATAAAAAATTCAAGCATAACCAAAGCAATTATAGAAGCAAACATACATTAGTTAGGGCCACTGCGAGATTCCCAAGACAACTGCCAGATCAAAGATGAAGATACACAATATCCATAATCTCATAGAGAGTCAATGAGATTAGAATGATCTATAGTTGAGCCCCTAAAAGTGTATTAATTGGACTTCACCATGGTTCAAATATAGAACATGACATCCAAAAAAGATGATTGCAACTAAAGCAGAAAACAACATCTAAAGAGCAAATGTCAAGCAAAAAATAACAACAGGAAATGAATAAATTTTCCACATCAACCTTCAAATATAAAATACAAGGAACATAAAGCCAAAGAAAAACCAAAAACAACTAGAAAGCAAAATGAGATCTCATACAGAAGCAAACCATAGATTGATAATGAGCTAAATGAAATAATGGTTTTGAATAATGGGAGGGAGATCCTCCATAATTTTCATTTTTTGCTTTTATGCTATATGGAAAATCAAACTTTATCCATATAGCATAAATGATGCTTAGAAGGAAGAGTCCATGTATGATTGTCAATCATAGCAGAGACCTTGACATAGACTTTATTATCAAACATAGTAAAAGCATAAACCCCAAACCTTTCATAGAGATATACCATCAATCCAAGAGTCAAAATAGAAAAGAATGTTATTGTTATAGTTAATTTGAAAAAGACTCTTTGTAATTCTAATGGTTAGTTACATAATAACATTCCAAAAGAGAGCATAATGATTCCTCTTCTTAAATCATAACCGAGCATAACCCAAAATGACAAGAAAAATTTGGTATTGTTATGGAAAAACAATTAATCGTTATGAAAAAAAAAAAATAGAGTCATTTACATACATATCACACAATTCATATGCATTTACATATCTAACAACCAAACATTCATATTTACATGCATATTACTTAAATTGTTAGCATGACATCAAGTGTACCAACATCAGTAATATATAAAAGTGAAATGCTCCTTTTCACGAATATGTTTATAACATCAAGGCGTTATAAGTGTAATTTTCAAATATTGGGCACCAAATATGCAAATACATAAGAATTCAATGGCACACATATAAATTAAAAAAAAAATGTGAGCATGATCCTAGGTGTCTTAATTATGTGATTTCTTATTATAGATTTTTATTAAAATCATTTCTATAGATTTTATGCATGATGTATTTGAATATTTACTTTGCATTTTTGTGTTAAATATTTTATTTTCTTAAAAATAAATATAGTATAAAATAGTTTTTAATAAACACAAATTATACATATTTTAGCTCACCAAATATTGAAATCTCCCACTCTATTTTTTACCTCCCTAATTCTATTCTCATAAGAAATTCAACAAAAGAAGAAATATTGAGAGTTAGTAAAAATAAATTGTCATAATTACACAATTACTTAAAAAGAAAAACCAGAAATAGCATGATGATATCATTAAATTATGCCATCTTTTTTCTCTATTTTTTATAAGAAAATTTGACTTTATATCACCTATAAAACCCACAATTGGCCAAATATTCATGATATATTATTTATTGAACTAATACATTCAAAAGTTCATTTCAAACTACACCATCATTGCGGCATAAACATTAGCTACCGTCATTGACAGAAGACTTGCAAATTTTTTAGCAAGAACGTGTTTTAATGTCCCCCTTTTTCTAGGAAAAAAAATTCTATCCGTTCACCGTATGTCCGAACGACCAACTACCGGGTGTCACGTCGTCATACAGCTCATCTGCGTGAGATGACACCCGATGGTTGGCCCTCTGGAAGTGCGGACGTCAGAGGAAATATTTTTTCCCTATCTATCGCTTCATTTGTCTTCAACAGCCTCTAAGGACGTGTAATCATTTTATATTGGGTGTCGACCCGGCTTGAGTACTAACAATTTGAAGTCTACTTGTTAAGAAATGAGCAAAGATATAAAAACAAAGCCGAACGACGAGATAGGGTGCGAGAAGAATTTAAATTATCATTAATTAGTGGCAACCCATTTAAAATGAGCATGACAACTCAATAACTATAATAAAGTATTACTATTTGATAATATTTTTTTTTTATTTAAAATTATTAAATAATCAAATCTTTATTTTAGGTTTGACTTAAACCCAACACAATGCATGCAATTCTAATTTTCTTTAGTCACTGGAGCTAACCAAAACATTACATAAGATGACTAAAATCCTTTTTTTTTAATTTTTATGTCGAGTTTAATCAAATTGTGTCGGGTCTAATTATTTTTATCAGATTTCGAGTCATATATGGATTGGCTCGAACTAGCTCGAGATTGGCTCAAAATATTTTTTATTTATAAAACTTATAAATACAATGTTAAATAAAATTGATTATAATGAGCCTCGAGCTATTTTCGAGATGAAAAAAATCCAAATTCTTAACTTGAGCCAAGTCGATTTGATTTTGAGCATAATCAAGCCTATTTTGGATGATTTCAAGCTGGAATAGATCCAAATAACTCATTTGAGTAGCACATTTTGATATCAAACTGGATCGAGCTCTATTCTATTTCGAGCTGAGCTGGCTTGACATTAAATATAACGAACCACAAGTCGATTTCGAGTTGACCACAGCTTTAACATGTATGCAGATGACCACTCTAATTGTATTTATAGATGCGCATTATGATCATTATGTTCAAGGTTGAAAATAGCAGAAATCAGTAGTTTGGTGACCATTCTGTTCAACAAGCTTGAAAATACCAACTTTAATGGTGGTAACTCTCCAGCAAAAGCAATATCCCAAAGAGGCACGCATTTACATAAATGCCAACCAATTCCTATGTTACATGTCTAACACTTAAACTGTTTACATTTTTACCACCCAAGTCTTTCTTATCACATACAAAAATACCACCATTTTCACTTTTAAAAAGTAATTAAACCTTTTCAAGCATAGGTAAGGAGGCATGTTATGCAATAATTAAAGTTTTTAACTTAGATTGGATATGTAAATACATAAGAATTGAGCGGTATGTATGTAAATCTTCCTATCCAAAAACTTCAAACTGTTTAGTCATCAAGTGATTAATTAAACAAATACGATTTTCATTCATTCAGCTAGAATTTTTCAGGAACACATGAACTGAATCACTCACTTTTAGCTACTTAGATCTGATCTCTCAACACAGCCAAAAGCCTCACCTTTCTGCACATTCCTAAACCTCTCAGCTACTTCCCTCTGATCATTTAAGCTCTTCCAATGTCAACTTCTAAAAAGAAGGATTTGAATCCTCTTGCTCCTCTGCAAACTCTTCTTTGTACATCTCTTCTATCATCGGTTTCCACAGCCGAACGCGAGCATTTATGAACCAGTTCGAAATCTGAAATTTTTAAAAACAAAATAAATAAAAGTATTAGAAAGAAGGGATTACCTGAAAGTAGTAAATTTTACCTGGTTTCTTGTCAAGCCAGTCTTGGAAGCCAATAAAAGCTTCTCATTGTCACTTGGATAACTGCAATGGAGATAAAAACTTCAAAATCTAAAAGTAGTAACAAGAGAAACAAAAATGATTACAATGAAGCAAAGAGATTACGGGTGAAGAAAATGCTCAAAAAGCCAAGCTCGAAGCACCATGACTGAGTCCTCCGGCAGTCCTCTGAGCGGCCTCCAAATTTGTCGAACATGTATCATGCCAAGATGTTGGAGTGATTCTCTCTTTGGTTTATGGTTTTTTGAACCATCTTTGGGGAAGGCCTCTCTTGAAGAATCCATGTGGGAGAGAATGGATTCCCTAAGATTAGAGAAGTGTTTGGACATTGCTTGTGTGGTGAGGGCGGTGTATGTGGCGGCAGATCCGGGACCTCCTACAGCTTCGAAGGATGCTACAAGTTCATCCATTTGATGGAAGTATATCTTCTGTCGCTTTTCGAGCTGGACAGGAGAACGGTTAACATAATTTCGCGAAGCGGTTGTTCTCATATTTAGTCCTATCTCAGTTTTTAAAGGATGCAATAGTAAAAGCATTACTAAGGGACTGTTTAGTAGAAGTTTTAAATTGGATTTAACTTGAATCCTGCCAAATAGAAAAAATGTAAACTTCTAAAACTTGGATTTATCAAATTCAATTTCTTTTGATGTTGTCCTAAATCTTGGATTTACTAAATCCAGGTGTTGGTAGGATTTAGTAAATATGGATTTACAAAATTTACTAAATTTGTTAAACAAATAGCCTCTAAGCATATGAAAATATAGAGCATTGAGGAAAAATGAAGTCCTATATATCTACATATAAAGCTGTAAATTATTTGGAAGTAGAAGGAATTCAAAGGTGATGCAAGTGAAGCAAATAAGTAGATAGAAGATTTACATGCATACTGCTCAATTCTTTTATCTATTTTCATATCTAACACCTCAACTTCAACTTTTACACATATGCCACCGTACTTATTCATGAAAATGTGTATTTCATTTTTTAAAAGTTAAAATAATGACATTTTTTATGTGATATGAAAGACTTGCGTAGTATAAATGCAAAAACCAAAGTTTTGGTGTTAGATGTGTAAATACATAAGAATTGTGTGGCATGTATATAAATGCCCCAAAGTAGAACTTCTAGGGCAGACACGCCATGGAATGTGAACTTAACAGTTGTGGTTCTTCCATTCTCTTCAAGTTTTAATCCATCTGCAAAAGATGGACAGCTTATATTTTCATTCATCACCATAAAAATTGATTCTTTTTTTTTCTTTTTCATGAATAAGTTAATAATACAATGATGCACTAAACAAGCTCAAATTTTTCAGTCAAGAGAACTTGGCAGATTGTAAATAAAAGATAACCACAAAGAAGGAAATTGCACACTAAACATCAATCTTACTCAAACAAAAACCAGCATTAAATTTATAACAAATAAGAAAACAGAAGGCCAAACCTCTTCCTGCAGAGCAAGAAGCTTATTTATTCTACTGATCTCTTCTTCTTCCCATGACAACTGCGCATTGTGCGAGTTCCCTTTAATCTGATTCTTCGTCTGCGCGTTCTTCTCCGAAGATGGCTCAACNTAAGATTAGTGCTGCATCCTAAGAATTTAAATTGTGGATTTGTAGTGAGTTCATTATAGTGATGAGTCATCACTAAATTTTCATAATCCGATACAGATTTTGATCGGTGACATAAATCTTGATGTAATTTTTTAGAAAAAAATATAAAAAATAATTAAGAATCATCCAAAAAACTGATTGCAACAAATTTATTGTCAAACTGATTGGCTCGATGAGACGGACCCAACGACACCAACATTGACCTAATCTGAGTTAAATCAAGCCTAGATGGGGTTGTTAAACCTTTTTTGGAAGATTTTGGCGCCCAATTAGAATGTCAAATAGATTCTAGATCTGACAGACTTATAGTCAAATCGAGCGTCGCGATGAAAAGAATACAAATAGCTCGAGATCAATCAATTCTGGTAATATTAAGATACTCAATTGTCTGTAAAATGTCGCTCGATCAATGAGATCTCTCTAGGTCGTTTGATAGAGTGACATGAACTGTTTCTTTATTTATCATGAGGCCTCTTCTAGGCTTTATAAATGGAGTCATAACACTTTCATGGAAGAGGACAAAAAGATAAAATTAGAGTAACAAAGCATTCTATTGAGCAACACATCCTACAAATGGTGAACACGCACACCGTATACAATGTAATAACACACCCCGAAAATGGTGTAACAATACATCTCAAATATGGTGCAAAGACATATCCCAAAGATGGTGTAACAATGCACCTCACAATAACTGCTTACAATTGTCATACCTGAGATCCAATAACTTTCTCCATACTTCATAAGATCTCTTTTTGCATTCTATTGTTGGCATGATTTTTTGGACATCGAGCTTATGAGATGATATTCCACTTTTCCGGAGTGCCCCATAGCTCACAAACATCTAGTTGAGTACCCCAAATCACATCAAACATCAATATGGATGTTTTGCCCCAGTGCAACCACACCCAATTTTTGGCACACTCACACCAAGTTACGGCGCACCCGTGCCCAAATTTCGATGTGCCTGAACTTGCCTTTGGTCCCACACACCTATGTTGGGTCTGCGTTGACAAACAAAGAGCATCAAAAACAATGCAGTGGTTTTGAAGCATGCCCGCACTCTCCTCCGCTCACCCACGCCTAAGATTTGGCGCACCGGTGCCTACCTTAGGTCCAGTGCACCCTCTCCTGACCCACAGTGGGTCCACACCAGCAAACAGAGGGCACAAGAAACCCATACCCGATGTTTGGTGCACATGTCATGGACGTGCCTGCTTCACAACCCAGATGCACCCGCGTCAGGCCTTTATCTGCTCTTATTTGAGTTGGCTGGTCAGCACAACTGATTTTGAGGGCCATTTTAGAGATTTGGTGGCCTGGAATGCTCCTTATGGTGGCCACCCATGTTTCCAAGGCTATGCATTCATATCACTTGAGATAAATCACCCATTTCATGGAGGTAAAAGTCATTTTTGGCCTTGAGGTCAGGTGCTCAAGGGGGGGGATATCATTTGGCTGTTCTAGAGATGAGGCATTCAAGGGGAGGTTTGTTCCAAGGCAGTGCATTGCTTTTTGTTGTTGGAGTCCATTCTTAACTGGTTGGAGAAGCAATCTTTGAGGGAGAAAATATAAACTTCAGAGGCATATACATTTTTTGCATAGCAATTTCACTTATTTTCCTTACAACATGTTTTACCTACATTTATTTACTTTATATGCAAAACTAAATCAAAACTGAAAAGCATTAAATCACATTTTCAAAATTAAATATACAGTTTCAAAACAGTGAAAGAACATAATACCCTTCTTTTGGGTTTACGATGATTTATCTGATGAGGTAACCTACGGTTGCTAACGAGAGTTCTCCAGTTTAAATGAGCTTAACAACTCGTTTAGACTAAGTAAATTCAAGGGAAATAAGCGGTGTCGGAATGAGGGAACCGTAGGACTCTAATCGATGTTGCTCTAATTAAATTAAAATCTCCCAAAAGACACTTGAACAACAACAATAGCAAAATTTGTCACTTAAACTTCAAAATTATATGTTCTTATCTGGAGCTATCACTTCGATGAGGAGTTTGGAGCTAACTCTGTGGGCAACATGACAAGAATGTACAGGAGAACAACTTTGAGAGAGCAAACAGATCTACAACAACAAACATTTCCTTAGAATTAAATAACAATTCATAGGACTTTGAGGTAGTTCTTCTAGCACGATGTAAATCCTCAGTTTATCTTTAGGCGTTTGCATAGTCATTTTGTGCAATATAAGCCCTAATTTGCTTTAGGCTTTGAGGTTGTCATTCGTTACGACATAAACCCTTATATCTCTCAGGCTATTTGTATAATCGTGTCATGCAAGTGTAAGCCCTAAATAATGATAATTGACAGAATGAAACATATAATAATATTTACATGAAATTGAAGCTAAACCATATGATAACTTGGGAAGTCTCCAAGGCTTGCCTTAGGATCCGTGACATCCCCTAGTTTTCTCCTTTTAGATTTCGAAAATAATGGTTCTTATTTGATCTTTCCCATTTGACACTCCTTCGTCCGACCTTAAAAACCCTAAAATTTGAAATTCTTGAAAATCATACCTTCTGATCTAAATTGAGAGTTTTCTTAGATGATTTTGCTTATCTAAGATGTAATTAACTATAGGGGTTTACCCTTAAAGGAAACTTTGGAACTCAGTTAAATATAAACCATGTATTATTTTTTATATTAGATAGAAGAATTTGTAGGTCAACATAAATGTTTCGTAGACTAAAACGGATGTCATAAATTCGTTAGCTTATTTAATTGAATCTTACTATCAAGTAATGTTATTATTCGTTGGGATAGGTACGNTTTGACTTCACGTTTAAGAAATTTGGTTTTGGTTAGGCGATGTTAGGCTGATAACGCATCAGTTTTATTAAGGAGGGGCGGTGATTGATGCCGGAAAATGAGAATTAAGGGGAATTAGCAGCCGATGTTGGGTTTGAGTGAACGGGAGNTTTGACTTCACGTTTAAGAAATTTGGTTTTGGTTAGGCGATGTTAGGCTGATAACGCATCAGTTTTATTAAGAAGGGGCGGTGATTGATGCCGGAATATGAGAATTAAGGGGAATTAGCAGCCGATGTTGGGTTTGAGTGAACGGGACTTAGCATGAAATTAGTATTTACAGACAAGTGGGGAGAAGATGGGATATTGTTTGATTAGGGCTAGGTTGCTTCTGGATCTGTCTGCGTCCGGTTTTTAATCCTTCACTAGTGGATCATCTTTATTCAGCAATGTACATTTTTATGTTTTAGCTAATGCCTATCATTTTCTTTAGAAAATGTAGACAAGAAAGAAAAATATGGGAATATATTCTATATAAATTGTATTAAGATGATTTTTTTTNTCAGCAATGTACATTTTTATGTTTTAGCTAATGCCTATCATTTTCTTTAGAAAATGTAGACAAGAAAGAAAAGTATGGGAATATATTCTATATAAATTGTATTAAGATGTTTTTTTTTTTTAATAGTTATAGTTTGTTAAGATTAGTGCTGCATCCTAAGAATTTAAATTGTGGATTTGTAGTGAGTTCATTATGGTGATGAGTCATCAATAAATTTTCATAATCCGATTAAGATTTCGATCCGTGACATAAATCTTGATGTAATTTTTTAGAAAAAAATATAAAAAATAATTAAGAATCATTCAAAAAACTGATTACAACAAATTTATTGTCAAACTGATTGGCTCGATGAGACGAACCCAACTACACCAACATCGACCTAATCTGAGTTAAATCAAGCTTAGATGGGGTCGTTAAACCTTTTTTGGAAGATTTTGGTGCCCAATTGGAATGTCACATATATTATATATCTGACAGACTTATAGTCAAATCGAGCATCGCGATGAAAAAAGTACAGAGCTCGAGATCAATCAATTCTGATAATATTAAGACACTCAATTGTCTGTAGCATGTCGCTCGGTCAATGAGATCACTCTAGGTCGTTTGATAGAGTGGCATGAATTGTTTCCTTATTTATCATGAGGCATCTTCTAGGCTTTATAAATGGAGTCATAACACTTTCATGAAAGAGGACAAAAAGAAAAAATTAGAGTAACAAAGCATTCTACTTAGCAACACATCATACAAACGGTGAACAAGCACACCGTATACAATGTAATAACACACCCCGAAGATGTTGTAATAATATATCTCAAATATGGTGCAAAGACACATCCCAAAGACTGTAGCAATACACCTCACAATAACTGCTTATAACTGTCATACCTAGGATACAATACCTTTCTCCATACTTCATAAAATCTCTTTTTGCATTCTATTGTTGGCATGATTTTTTGGACATCGAGCTTATGAGATGATATTCCACTTTTCCGGAGTGCCCCATAGCTCACAAACATCTAGTTGAGTACCCCAAATCACATCAAACATCAATATGGATGTTTTGCCCCAGCGCACCCACACCCAAGTTTTGGAACACTCGCGCCAAGTTACGGCTCACCCTTGCCCAAATTTCGGTGTGCCTGAACTTGCCTTAGGTCCCACACACCTGTGTTGGGTCTGCGCTAGCAAACAAAGACCATCAGAAATAATGCAGTGGCTTTGAAGCATGCCCACACTCTCCTCCGCTCACCCATGCCTAAGATTTGGCGCACTGGTGCCTACCTTAGGTCCAATGCACCCTCACCTGACCCACAGTGGGTCCACACCGGCAAACAGAGGGCACGAGAAGCCCATACTCGATGTTTGGTGCACATGTCGTGGACGTGCCTGCTTCACAACCCAGATGCACTCACGTCAAGCCTTTATCTGCTCTTATTTAAGTTGGCTGGCCCGCACAACTGATTTTGAGGGCCATTTTAGATATTTGGTGGCCTGGAATGCTCCTTATGGTGGCCACCCATGTTTCCAAGGCTATGCATTCATAACACTTGAGATAAATCACCCATTTCATGGGGTAAAGTCATCTTTGGCCTTGAGGCTAGGTGCTCAAAGAGGAGAGATATCATTTGGTTGTTCTAGAGAGGAGTCATTCGAGGAGAGGTTTCTTTAAAGGAAGTGCATTGCTTTTTGTTGTTGGAGTTCATTCTTAACTGCTTGGAGAAGCAAGCCATTAGAGAGAAAATATAAACTCCAGAGGCATTTACATTTTTTGCATAACAATTTCACTTATTTTCCTTACAACATGTTTTACCTACATTTATTTACTTTATATGCAAAACTAAATCAAAACTGAAATGCATTAAAACACATTTTCAAAATTAAATATACACTTTCAAAACAATGAACAAACATAATACCCTTCTTTTGGGTTTAAGATTATTTCTCGGATGATGTAACTTACGGTTGCTAATGAGAGTTCTTCAGTTTAAATGAGCTTAACAGCTCGTTTAGACTAAGTAAATTCAAGAGAAAAAAGTGGTGTCGGAATGAGGGAACCGTAGGATCTTAATCGATGTCGCTCTAATTAAATTAAAATCTCCCAAAAGACAGTTGAACAACAATAACAGCAAAATTTGTCACTTAAACTGCAAAATTATAAGTTCTTATATGGAGCTATCACTTCGATGAGGAGTTTGACAAGAATGTACAGGAGAACAATTCTGAGAGAGAAAACATATCTACAACAACAAACATTTCCTTAGAAGTAAATAACAATTCATAGGACTTTGAGGTAGTTCTTCTAGCATGACGTAAGTCCTCAGTTTACCTTTAGGTGTTTGCACAACTATGTTGTGCAATATAAGCCTTAATTCGCTTTAGGCTTTGAGGTTATCATTCGTTACGACATAAACCCTTATATCTTCCAGGCTATTTGTTGACTGTGTCATGCAAGTGTAAGCTCTAAATAATAATAATTGATAAGATGAAACATATAATAATTTTTACATGAAATTGAAGCTAAACCATAGGATAACTTGACAAGTTTCTGAGGCTTGCCTCAGGATCCGTGACACCCCCTAGTTTTATCCCTCTAGATTCCGAAAATAGTGGTTCTTATTTGATCTTTCCCATTTGACACTCCTTCGTCCGACCTTAAAAACCCTAAACTTTGAAATTCTTGGAAACCATACCTTCTGATCTAAATTGAGAGTTTTTTTAGATGATTTTGTTTGTCTAAGATGTAATTAACTATAGGGGCTTACCATTAAAGGAAATTTTGGAACTCAGTTAAATATAAACCATGTCTTATTTTTTATATTAGATAGAAGAATTTGTAGGTCAACATAAATGTTTCGCAGACTAAAACGGATGTCATAAATTCGTTCGCTTATTTAATCGAATCTTACTATCAAGTAATGCTATTATTCGTTGGGATAGATACANTAAAAAAATTAAAATAGTGATATGCTTCATATGATATGGTTAATTTTGGTGGTATAAATGTAAAATAAAAAGAGTTTAGCAGTTAGATATGTAAATAAAGAAAATTGAGTGGTATGTATGCAAATTGAATTTCCTTAAAATATGATTTTCTTGTTGTGGTATGAGTGATATGGGTGCTATAAATGTTAAAAATAGAGTTTAGGAGCTAAAATACATAAAATTTGGTAGTATGTATGTAAATGCCCATAAACCAGACGGTTCCTTAGAACCGGAGCCGGTTTAGGGGTTGACTCAATTCTGGGTGGCTCTATGTAGGAAGCGTTTTTTATGCCAAGTGGAACCGGACCTATGGCCGGTCCGGACCAGTTTTCTAGACCATACAGCCTAAAATCAAGAGCTACAGATATATCTTGATTGATGAAATATATTATTGTAATTTTTATATCCAGTGAAAAATATTTTTTTTATTTTCCTATACGTAGGCTTATGCTTATATACCTTTCATTCAATGAATTATTATTATTATTATTATTATTAACTTCAATCAAGCAGGGAGTTTCTAAGATTGTTTTCTTCATACGAATCTCATTAATAAGACAATAATGATAAACTATATACCATAGCTTTATACTATCATACTCTCCAATATCATCAAATTATAAATATTTATTTTATTTTTATATAATTTTTTTCATCATATAAAGTTATTAAAAGAACTATAAATGTGATATATAACATTAAGATGCTAACAGATAGAAATTTGTCTATAGAATAAGAGACCTTTAAATCCTCATTACTCATATTTCCTAATCTTTAATGCTAAACATGAGCCTTTATATTTAAATGTATTGTAGCTCCCACTATTCACATATTCATGATGGTGCCAAATTATATGTATGCTACTCTCATTTGTATACCTACAACAAACATTGGAATAAAATTGATATTTTTCTTGAAGTTTTATAGCTATGTATCATCAAGTTACAATAAGAGAACGGAGGAAAGTCAAATATCTATATAGACAAAGTAGGTCGGCAAAGTTGGGTATTGCTATACACCCAGAAGGAAAAGTAAAAACAGGGCGAAGGGCAATTGAGCTCTACTCTTATACATCTTGGCCTAAAATTAAGAAGAAAAACTTTATCTTTGATTTGCCTTCTTTGTCCTCCAAGCAACATGAGGTTTCACAAGGCTAGACAGTTCATCATCACTCATCATGATCCCACATGCCATACATTTAGCTCAAATACAAATAACGTTAATTACATCCACAAAATAGAGATTAATGGGCAACCACACACACATAAGCAAGCAAGTATATCTTACATGAGTGGGTCCTAAGCCACTTATCCTAACAGATCGTGGTTAGGTNTATATATATATAATTAAATATCTTTTTCCCATGTTGACGACCGACAACATGTAAATTAGGCTTTCTTATCCTCGTACAATAAAATAATCAAGTTAAATCATATAGACAAAGTTTATTAAGTTGCTAAGGATAAAAGTATTATTAACATCAATCTACTCTAATTACAAATATCTTATTGTTGCAATATTCATAACAAATCTTATCGTTATGGTTTTAAAATTAGGAGAAAAAATTTTAAGGAAGTTAATGCCTTCCTTTTGTTTAAGGCTTCCAATACTAACCTCTTTTAAAACCTTTTGTTGCTAACAAGCTTCTCTTTGACAAACCTGCTTATTTTATAAGGTTTTTTCTCTTTAGATAATTTAGTCAATATTTAAGTGCTATTTTATGGAGAGAATTTATCTCTTCTTTTACTACTTCCACCTACTCTAACTTGAATATCATCTTTGAAGCATTTAGGTTATTGTACATAAATATGCAATACATAATATAAATTTAATGTCAAATTTCTCACTTACTATTATTGTGTATTTTGCATAAAACAAAGGCCTGCAAAAAGTTATTAATGTGATAGATATACTTTCTTTGCTCTAATGCATGCTTGTTTACAAAGCCTAAAATTGGAGCTATAGATAAATCTTGATTGATGGACTATGTTATTGTATGTTTTTTTTTTGCATCTAGTGAAAAATACTCTTAATTGTCCTACATGTATGTGATTTTATGCATTAATCCCTTTCAAATTATTGTTAATTTGTTAATTGTCCTACATGTATGTGATTTTATGCATTAATCCCTTTCAAATTATTGTTAATTTTTTTAATAACTACATTCAAATAGGGAGTTTCTAAAGATGTCTCTTCATATGAATTTCATTAATAAGATAATAATTATATACTTTATACTATCATACTCTCCACTACTATTAAATTGTACATATTTTATTTTTTTATTTTGGTTTTATTTTTAACTAAGCTTTTTCATCTGATTTTGGAGTCTCATAACCTTTTAGAAGTTAGCTTCTTAAAAGTATAATTAACTATTTAGGAGTATAGTTAATAATGATCCACTCAAAGAAAGGAAGGAACAAAACCAAGCTATGTACAATACTTCCAAGCATTTCAAGCACCCAATCACTCCATTGATTGGCAGCATTTCGGGCAGGTGAGTTGGCTCACAAGCCACCTTGTCAATGCATGGCATCTGAAAGCCATGGCCATCCCTATGAACGGTTTGATTTCGAGCCAATCTAGTATCAGTTCAAAATCGGATTGAAATTTTCTTAACCGGATTGAAATCGAATCGTGGATGAGTCACACTAAATTTCGATCCGATCCGGTGTGCATCGATCGGATTTTCGAGCCGGCTCGAATTCCATTTTTGGCTTATGAGCAAGATCAGTCCAGCTTAAACCCCTCTTGGCCCCGCCCCGGCCAGTGTGAAAAGAAATGATTCATACCCGTGTCACTCCGGTTAAGTAAAAAATCCCTCACCACCAACTGAGCTGGCAATGTGTTATGCATATATAACTAAGTGTTTGTGTTAAATATGTAAATACATAAGAATTTATTTCGATCTCAATCCGACCCGTTCCTAATCCAAGCAGAGGATGAATCGAAATAAATTAAATTCTTTAATTTGGTTCATAGTTCGGCTCGAATGATTCAACCCAATTTAGAGCGATACACGATCTTCGGCCCAATTTCACAGCCTTTCCACCGGCTTGATCTTAGCCAGGCAAATAATGCATTCCGAGCCTGAGCAGCTCAGTTGGAGATATGGTCAAGTAAACCATCACAGGAAGATTTCGAATCGTGTGCCGACCGAGGTAGACCGGTCAATTCGGGTCAATTGATACGATGATGGCGAGCATTAATATCAAGACGTTGTAGGCGGAGTAGGTGGCGGATTCAGAAAAGGCTGATGATGACTCGGAAGAGGAGGCCATGGCCTCTCAATTGGAGAAAATCAGTCAATGTTGACCAAAACGCAAGATTCTCTTAAAAGAGGATTATATATCTAATTTTTAAATTTTTAATAAATGCTTATATCTAATGCTTAAGCTTTTTAATATGTATAGACATCTTAAATCATATAAATATGAATCTTTAGGTGTTAGTTATGTAAATACGTGTGTCATATGTATGTAAATGCCCTTGAATTTTGTTTTTGAGCACCGGCTCTGAGGTTGTGAAAACTGGATCAGACACTGGACCAGTAGAAGGAGAAGTTCAAGGTTCAAATGTTGAGCCAAAGTTAAACCAGGGGTTCAACATGATGGCCTAATAAATCTTAAATATATTTAAAAATGACAATACATTAGATTTACATCTCACTCAATTCATATGTATATAAATAACAAACACATAAATTCAATTTTAACATGCATCATTTTATCTATGCATGAGAACATGCATTTCACTTTTTTTAAAAAAATTAAAATAGTGATATGCTTCATATGACATGGTTAATTTTGGTGGTATAAATGTAAAATAAAAAAAAGTTTAGCTGTTAGATATGTAAATAACGAAAATTGAGTGGTATGTGTGCAAATTGAATTTCCTTAAAATATGATTTTCTTGATGTCGTATGAGTGATATGGGTGCTATAAATGTAAAAAATAGAGTTTAAGTGCTAAAATACATAAAATTGGGTAGTATGTATGTAAATGCCCGTAAACCAAACGGTTCCTTAGAATCGGAGCCGGTTTAGGGGTTGACTCAATTCTGGGTGGCTCTGGGTGGCTCTATGTAGGAAGCATTTTTTATGCCAAGTGGAACCGGACCTATTGCCGGTCCGGACCAGTTTTCTAGGCCATACAGCCTAAAATCAAGAGCTACAGATATATCTTGATTGATGAAATATATTATTGTAATTTTTATATCCAGTGAAAAATATTTTTTTTATTTTCCTATACGTAGGCTTATGCTTATATACCTTTTATTCAATGAATTATTATTATTATTATTATTATTAACTTCATTCAAGCAGGGAGTTTCTAAGATTGTTTTCTTCATACGACTCTCATTAATAAGACAATAATGATAAACTATATACTATAGCTTTATACTATCATACTCTCCAATATCATCAAATTATAAATATTTATTTTATTTTTATATAATTTTTTTCAACATATAAAGTTATTAAAAGAACTATAAGATGCTAACAGATAGAAATTTGTCTATAGAATAAGAGACCTTTAAATCCTCATTACTCATATTTCCTAATCTTTGATGCTAAACATGAGCCTTTATATTTAAATGTATTGTAGCTCCCACTAGTCACATATTCATGATGGTGCCAAATTATATGTATGCTCCTCTCATTTGTATACCTACAACAAACATTGGAATAAAATTGATATTTTCTTAAAGTTTTATAGCTATGTATCATCAAGTTACAATAAGAGAACGGAGGAAAGTCAAATATCTATATAAACAAAGGTCGGTAAAGTTGGGTATTGCTATACACCCAATAGAAGAGTAAAAACGGGGCGAAGGGCGATTGAGCTCTACTCTTATACATCTTGGATTTGCCTTCTTTGTCCTCCAAGCAACATGAGGTTTCACAAGGCTAGACAGTTCATCCTCACTCATCATGATCCCACATGCCATACATTTAGCTCTAATGCAAATAACGGCAATTACATCCACAGAATAGAGATTAATGGGCAACCACACACACATAAGCAAGCAAGTATATCTTACATAAGTGGGTCCTAAGCCACTTATCCTAACAGATTGTGGTTAGGTGCATATGCATGAAATAATAATATCTATAGCCAAAAGTGAGTAAATTTTCGTAATAATTTTGTCGTTTTTGTTTTGCGCATTTAGCATGACAAGCTAGAGAAGACAAATGTCAGAACTACTAAACAATCATCTATCTAATCTAGCGTACAAACAATCACTTCAATCAATAGAAACATTAGTAGATAAATTGAACAATTAACTACAATCGCCCTAACTTGAATCTTAGTGGTTTGTAATCACATCAAATGAGTGTGGCTATTGCGATGAGTTTGGACTAGAGGAAATGCTTGTTTCTTCCATGGATATTACAATCACAATATAATGAATTTCTATGAGAAAATTGAAGTGCGGCGCTCGTCGGTCGCCACACATAAAAATTTCTCATCATTTTATTTTAATTGCTATGAAGCTTTTTCCTTCTTTTCATTCTACCTACTAGTAAATCAAGCTTCCATTCGAGTCATCTGAGCCTCCATATCGTCAGCAACCTCAACTACACGCCTTCTGACCAACTAAACTAATTTTTTTTATCAAAATGAAGCTTTTTCTTTTTTTCATTCTGCCAGACTACTTCATACAAGAAGCTTTTATGGGTTGAAAACCTGAACATTGAGTTTGAGGGAGATATGAACAAAGAGGGTATATCACTATACTTACATGCATACATAACACAAAAAAAGCAATCTGGTAGATGCCCATAAATTCTTTCCTTGACGACACACATTACAGCGTAGTATGAAAGTTTAATCCGCCTAAATTTGAGGTAAACTCTTTCATTACCTTCAAATCCTCCACTTATCATAATACAAATAATAAGAAGGCATAAGAACAAGCCCTGCAGCCTATGTTAAAATGTACATATATCAAGCCAAAACTTCAGTAGTACAAGCACAAAAAATCTTGCAACTGCATATTTTGAAGAAAAATATATTTTATTCTCAGAAGCAAGATACCTATAATGTTCAAAAAAAAAAAATTGCCTGATAAAACAATGGATTAAAGAACAAATGAAAATGCATCACAGTGGCAATTGTAATGGTTGATGAAAAAACAAAGTTCCCAGAATTTCTGATAACTGGATTTATAGATAACTATAATATAGTTCTGATCAATACAGTTATTGCTTTCTTTACAAATAAAAGAGGCTGGCAATGATGCAGTAGCACACAAACGCTTGACCCAAAAGAATAAATGGAGTATGCTACAAACCTTAAAGAAGGGGAGGAGATGCCTCATTCACACTAGTAATGGGAAAAGCCAAAGGGATTATTACACTTTGTCGTCATGAAACCACCATCTTGTCTCCTTCGGAGATCTGCCATTCTTGCAGTTCTTGACATAGCGATCGTTGTCTTCCGGGCGTTGCTGAACAAAACAAAAACTTTTGAAATAGTGTCTTCTCTCCAATTAGGAGATCCATTTGTAAAACATATTCTAATCACAAATTTCTAGCTTAGTTGTCACTAAAGTACAATAAATAAACAAAAAGTAGTGTCCAATAAACTGAAGATGAATAATCAGTGCAAAAAGTAGCTAGTGAAAGGTTCATATACCTTAACGGTAGAACTTGATAACATGGATAGAATGCTGATGCAGATGGAGCTTACAGTCATTGCTGGGGACCATGAATCATACAAAATATCTGCAAGATAAGCAGCAGAAATATTAAACAGCTAATTGAAACACAAAAAAGTTCACTGGTTTGACCAGCTTCATGGACACTGATGAAGATCAATCTTCAAACAAAATATCAGTATGTAAATGTTTTCATACTTAGCTTGTTAATGATGTTTTTTATTTTTTCAGTTCGACGTACCACATGGATATGTCTTTTATCTTTTCGGTTCAACATACGGCATGGATTAGTAATATGGATGCTGAGATACTTATAATGCTAGCTTTCAACTTCTATTGATCTGTTTGGCTCATAAAAAGTCAAAAGCTCTTAATTTGCAGGCCGAAATAACTAGTTTTCTCATTCATTTTACAGTAACATTGTTAAAAGAAAAAACAATGATATTTTGATACTGATAACCGAACTGCATAAGTAAAAAAAAACACACAAGAACGACAACAAGATTTTATGCCACTAAGTGGCGTCTGCTACATGAATCTTTTTTCTCCATTGTGTCCTGTTGAGTGCCAATTTTCATTTAATTCTAATAGATTAAGATCATTTTTTATACAATGAGTCCAACTTTTAAGACTACTTTTGTCTTTTCTTAACATAAGTTGAATCTAAAACATCTACTATCCTAATCGAATCATCAGATGATTGAAATTCTGTGATGAAACCATCAAAGACGACTCTCTCTAACCTTGTCCACCACTGGAGCTACACCAACACTATCATGGATATATTCATTTCGTATTTTATCTTTTAGTGTTAAGCCACTCATCCATCTAAGCATTCTCATCTCAACAACACTTAAATTTGTTTTATGTTTCTCTTTTAAAGCAAACATTCTGCGGCATAGAGCATTGCAGGTCTTGCCACCATCTTATATAATTTTCCTTTCAGTCTAACCAGTACTTTTCTATCACACAATAGGCCCGATGCATTCCTCCACTTCAACCAACCAACTTAAATTCTACTAATAGCATCCCCATCTATATCACTGTCACTTTGAACAAAAGACCCAAGATATCTAAGAAGTTCACACCTTTTAATAAGATCACCCATAGTTATAACTCTGCCACTAGAGCTACTACCACTAAAATTATATTCCATATAATCAGTTTTAGATCTACTCAAACAAATGTCTTTAGAGTCCAATGTAGATCTCCATAATTCAAGCTTTTCCTGAACTCTTTATTTAATCTTATCCAGAAGAAGGATATCATCAGTAAAAAGCATACAACAAGGTACATCCTTCTGTAAATGCCCGGTTAGAGCATCCATAACTAAAGCAAAAAGTAATGGGCTTAAAACTGATCCCTAATTTAATCCAACTGAAATAGGAAAATATTTGGTCAATACTCTTTCTGTTCGAACACAAGTAACAACTCTAGTACACAGATCTTTAATGACTTGAATATAAGTCATATCAACTTTAAAACTCTCCAAAGGATATATCTTGGAACCTTCTTTTAAGCTTTTTCTACATCAATAAAAATCATATGTAGATCATTTTAAAGTATGAAACATCAACTTAATTCCTCTATAATTTGTACACTTTGGTGCATCCCCTTTAATCTTAAAAATAAGAATCACAATAATTTCTATAATAATATTAAAGACCCAAGAAACTCCCAAATTAAAAAGGTCATTTGACAAAAAACGGTGTCGAGCTTTCATGGTTTTTTAAAAGATATTTATATTTCAAATAGATTGTAAAATTAGTTTATTGCAACATAGTAGTACACTAACATAAAAATAAGAAAATCATAACATAAGCATATTTAAAACACTATGTCCCATTGATTAATTAGTATAATTTGAAGCCTTAGAATTCAGACCACATTTAAGTTTTTCTAAGCATGAAATAATATATCAATAAGGAGTTCAATTTTTGCATTACATACATCAAATTTAAGCATAAAATTTTTTCTATAACCAAATAAAAAAGTAAAAAAAAGTAAAAAAGGGGTAAAAATAATACACATGTCAACAAAAATAAGCCACACGTAAATGGCAATTGTGCCAAATCAACTCAATTATACCACACGTTAGTCTGCCTTTGCCATGAGTATTTCTCTCAAACAGTTGCACGCAAGAATGATAATAATACTAAGTTACTAAATCTCAAACAAAACTTTTAGTAAAATGACGCTTAAAAAAAATAGCAAAAGCTATGTTAGTGCATCAATAGAAAAATAATAGAAGATGTGTGATGAATTTGATATATGGTGACAAAATGGAAATTTCAAAAAATAATATAAAATAAAACCGAAATGTTCAACTCCTGCATTAAATTTTATATAACATATAATATTCTAGCAAATTACATATTGAGCATTTATATGGAAAACAAATATCATTTAAAAAAAAATAAAAAAAAAATAACAAGATAACTAATACTCAAACCCCTCNTAAATTTTATATAACATATAATATTCTAGCAAATTACATATTGAGCATTTATATGGAAAACAAATATCATTTTAAAAAAAATAAAAAAAAAATAACAAGATAACTAATACTCAAACCCCTTTAATAAAATTATTGTAAATTCTAATCATTTTAGAAGAGCATTTGTAATTCAAATAGATAAGAAAAAACAGGGTAAATTGCATCCATGTTTGGGAGGAAAAAGGGGTTGCTTCAATATCAAACAAAAAGGCATGATTGGTTAGAAGTCGAATAAATTTCTTGCTTCAGGGAATTTGTNCCTCTAATAAAATTATTGTAAATTCTAATCATTTTAGAAGAGCATTTGTAATTCAAATAGATAAGAAAAAACGGTAAATTGCATCCATGTTTGGGAGGAAAAAGGGGTTGCTTCAATATCACACAAAAAGGCATGATTGGTTAGAAGTCGAATAAATTTCTTGCTTCAGGGAATTTGATTTTTATTATTTTACCTCGAACAACGAGTTTTTAAACAAATAACATCACAAATATAAATTTTGAAAGAAAAAGGTTTCAAAAATNTTATTATTTTACCTCGAACAACGAGTTTTTAAACAAATAACATCACAAATATAAATTTTGAAAGAAAAAGGTAAGAAACTGTTAAATCTCCCTTCCTTTAAAAGCATAAACTTATAATTGGGGTGATTCCTATTATTATAGCTGGGTAGAATTGATTATAACAAATTTTGTGCACAATGAGAAAGATAAACCTTTCTCTATTGATGTGATTATGATTCTTAAATTAATTCCAATTATAACAATGACTGCAAAAAAATTGATTAAAATGTGAGACCTTAAATTGATTAAAATGACATGGAACTTCCTGCAATATCCAATAATGTGACTTTCAGACGGCTGGACTTCT
>JXCR01139963.1:2676-39627 GCA_002079205.1 Phalaenopsis hybrid cultivar | reverse complement strand
AGGAGCAATAGGAATTTGATGGTAACCGGTATATCCATCTAAAAAGCAATAATATTTGTGCCGAGCAAGTTTATCCACTATTTGATCTAAAATGGGTAAAGGGAAGTGAGCTTTCTTGGTGGCAGTGTTTAATTTCCTATAATCAATGCAAATACGCTAAAAGGGAAGTGATCTTTCCTGGTGTCAGTGTTTAATTTTCTATAATCAATGCAAATACACCACCAAGGGAAGCGATCTTTCCTGGTGGCAGTGTTTAATTTTCTATAATCAATGCAAATACGCCACCCAGTAACTTGTCTGATAGGTATTAATTCATTATTTTCTTTTGTTTCAACAGTCACTCCTCCTTTCTTAGTAACACAATGAATTGGACTTACCCACACACTATCTGAAATAAGATATATATAATTCTAGTGTCTAACCGTTTCAAAATTTCCATCTTAACTACTTCTTTCATCATCAAATTTAATCTCGTTTGTGGATCAACTCTTGGTTTATATTGTTCATCTAATATAATTCTGTGCATACAGATTGAAGGACTGATTCCCTTAATATCAGCTAAGGTCCAACCAAAAGCTTTCTTATATTTTTTTACTGTATCTAACAGTCATTGCTCTTGCAGATCATTTAATTCTGAAGATATAATAACAGGTAAAGTAGATGAGTCTCCTAAAATTACATACTTCAAATGACTAGGCAATACTTTCATCTCAAGTTCAGGTTGTTTTATAATCGATGGAAATAAATTTTTATCGGCATTTTCCATAATATCCAACATCTCAAATCTTTCCTGAACATAATCTAATTTTTTATTTTCTAATTCGTCCAAAATAACTTCATCATTCTTTTCAAATTGTTTCTTCTCTACAAAATGTTCTTCTTCAAAATGTTTTTGGTCTTCAAAATGTTCTTTAAAATGTGCGTTCAGCAGATGTTCAATAATTTCCATGCAAAAACATTCATTATCTCTTTCAACAGTAGGGTATTTCATAAATTTTGTAATGTTAAAAGTCACTTCTTGATCATTAACTCTCATAGATAATTCTCTTTTTTGAACATCTATCATAACTTTTCCAGTAGCTAAAGATGGTCTCCCTAAAAAGATAAAGTATTTCTTTATCTTCCTTCATATCTAAAATAATGAAATCCGCAGGAAAGATAAATTTATTCATTTTTATCAACACATCTTCTATAACTCCCTTATGATATGTAACTGAACGATCCGCTAACTATAGAGTTACAAAAGTAGGTGAGACTTCTCCTAATCATAATATTTTGAAAATTGATAGAGACATAAGATTTGCACCGATTGCACATTGTATAGTGAAACTGCCAGGATCTTTTAATTTTTCAGAAAGCTTTTTCTGAATAATTGCACAACACTCTTCGCTAAGTGCAACATTTTCATTATCCGTGAACTTTAGTTCAGAATATCTTTCATAAATTTCACATAATTGGGCATTTGCTCTAAAGCTTCTACGAAGATTAATTGCACTACACTCTTCGCTAAGTGCAACAGCCTCATTATCAATGAACTTCCTTTTCTTGTTCAAATTGCACTGCACTCTTCGCTAAGTGCAACAGTTTTGTTATCCGTGAACTTCCTTTTCTTGTTCAGTATATCTTTCATAAATTTCACATAATTGGGCATCTACTCTAAAGCTTCTACGAAGGGAATGTTTACTGTTAATTTCTTAAGAATTTCTAAAAATTTGGAAAATTATTTATTCTGTTTGTGCTGCTTCAATCTTTGAGGAAGCGATGGTGGAGGTTTCTCCACAGTAATTTTCATTGGTGTAAATGGATACTTTAAATCCGATTCATGATCCTTCTCTTTTTTGGTATCCACTTTCTCTTTTTCAGTTTCTATTTCTTTTTGCAATCATGATCCTTTTCTTTTTTGGTATCCACTTTCTCTTTTTCAGTTTCTGTTTCTTTTTGCACCTTTATTCCCAATTCTTTTCAACTTCGTAATTGTATCGCTTTGATTTGTTATTTTCCTTGGTCTTTAAGATTTAACAGTACTAGGAAAAGTTCCTAATGTTCAGTTACTAAGCGCAGTAGCGATATGCCCTAATTGGTTTTCAATATTCTTAAGAGCATCACTAGGAAAAGTTCCTAATGTTCGGTTACTAAGCGCAGTAGTGATATGCCCTAATTGGTTTTTAATATTCTTAATAGCAGCTCCTTGATTTTGTAATTGATTTCCTTGAATTTGTAATTGATTTCCTTGATTCTAAGAAAAAGTTCCTAATGTTCGGTTACTAAGCGCAGTAGCGATATGTCCCAATTGGTTTTCAATGATAGCAGTTCCTTGATTTTGTAATTGATTTCCTTGAATTTGTAATTGATTTCTTTGATTCTGTAATTGTTGACCCATGTTTAATATCAGCTCTTCCATAGACATCTTCTTCTCCTTAATTTGAGTATTACTATTAAATTCTGGAGGATAAGAAGGTCTGAAGTTAGCATTTCCTTGGTTGGTTGAATTTCCTAATAGGTTCACTGGGTTGTTTACCCATTATTAATTTGTAGAAGAATTGTTATTCCAATTAAAATTTGGATTATTCTTCCAACCTGGGTTATAAAAGTTTGAATATGGGTTGTTGGGTCTATTAATAGAATTTAAGGTCTCATATGAAGGTTGAACATCCAAAAATTGCCCAGATGAATTCTCTTCCATCATGGGAGGTGTTGAAGAATAATTCATCCCACAATGATCTAATTTCTTTGATATCGCAGCAATCTACGAAGCTAACATAGATATTGCATTAGAATCATGGATACTAGCTACTCTTTTAGGATTTAACCGCTCAGAGGACCATTAAAAATTGTTGGTAGCCATCTCTTCTATTAATGAATAAGCCTCATCAAAAGGTTTTGACATTAAAGAACCACCAGCCGCAGCATCAATAATCAATCTAAGAGATCCCACTAATCCATTATAAAAAGTTTGAATTATTAATCAATCTGGTAGCGAATGATGATGACACTTCCTAAGAAGATCTTTAAATCTCTCCCAAGCTTCATATATTGACTCTCCATTAATCTAACAGAATGATGTTATGTCATTTCTAAGTTTAGTAGTTTTGGATGGAGGGAAATATTTGGATAGAAGTTTAGCAGTTCTAATAGATCTTGGTGCTAACGAATTTAACTACATCTTAGCCATATCCCTCAGTAAAAAAGGAAAAGTTCTAAGTCTAACAACATCATTTGAAACTCTATCATATTTAAAAGTAGCATACAGTTCTAAAAAACTAGTGTCTAACAACATCGTTTGAAACTCTGTCATTTTTAAAGGTAGCACAAAGTTCTAAAAAACTAGCAGTAAGTTAGGATCTTCATTTGGTGTACCTCCGAATTGATTGTTTTGTACCATTTGGATAATATCATGTTTAAACTCAAATCAATTAGCAGCTACATCAGGATTTTGGATAGATAAGTGAATCTCATGTGCTGTAGGATTTGCATAATCTCTTAGTGGTCTAGGTTGGTGTTCATTTTGTATTCCTTAATTGTTTAGGTTGTTTTCCTTTGTATCAGAATTTCTAGGTTCTCTTCTTAATTTTCTAATCCTTCTAACTGTGCGTTCTAATTCTAAATCGTAGGGTATTAGATTATCAGGTCCAAATTTATGCAAACAATTTAAAATCAGTACTCAGTAATATAATTAACTAAATATAAATATAAAAATAAGTTGCAATTTAAGTAAAAATTTTCTAATAATTCTTATTTGTCTGTTACTCTGATCGTGATTTTACTCACTCACTCATCACTTCCCGACAATGGTGCCAAAAACTTGACAGAGACTTTATATATGCAATAAAATATAAGATAAATATGGACGTATTAAATATTAAATAATTGTAAAGCCCCACTTATCAACGCAAGTATACGTATCACTCAAGTAATATAGGGCTCTAATGGAGTCCTAAATATCAATCCCACTGGGAGTAGTTTAGAATTACGAACTAAGACTTTAGAAAAGCAATACTTTAATCACAACAATGACGTTCAATTTGCTTATCTGTCACTAAAAGAAAATTGAAATAAATAGATAATTTTAATAACTAATAAATAACTAATGATATTATGTAGGGTTTAATTGTGATATTCAATATATAAGAAAGCATCCTTCTCCTTGTCAAGAAATTATAGTAAATGGATAAAATGAATCAGTTCAATTTATATTGTGTCAAATAGGAGCATACCTAGTCTTTACCCTTTGGTCTAGGCATAAAGAACATGACTAATCCTATGCTTGTTTACTGAATTTGCGGCTAAGCTGTGAGGATATCGGCTCTCACTTCGGAGCTCCCACGTTCTCCTCACCTGAGGGCTAACATCTACACTTCAACACCCAAACAATAGGACCAAATTGGGGAATTTAGTCTCTCACTCTAAAATCTCCAATTCTACACCTGATATTATTATTTCCTATTTATTTGCACCCAACTTCCAAGTTCTTTGACCTCCCTGAATCTTGGAAGTAATCTTCACTTTAGTTGTAAAGCTCAACATATTTTTACAAATTGGCCAGATTGAAAGTAAATTAAGATCGAAGTGAAAAGATCATCACAATTTCTTAAACATTTTGATGGCTACACCAATTCAAATCACCATTTCACAAATTTCGAGACAAGGAGAAAGATAGAGAAAACTACTCAGAACTCAGGGGAAAACACAAAAAAACTCGGAATTCATATATAAAATCAAAGTCATACAAACTACAACAAGTAAATAACTTATCTTTAATTTCTCCCCAAAAACACTCCTCGAAGTTCCTCTGAATCTTTTCCTTTTTTTACAGCACACAAAATTCCTTTTTGAAGTAGCAAGGAGGAAGAAATATCTCACTTTCCCTTCACTCTTACAATCTCTTGAAGAAATCCTCACAGTTGTTAAACACTAATGGAAATTCTATACACTCTAGGACCTCCCTAATTTTTGGCCAAAATGTTCTTTTAAAGTTGTGGATGAGCTTTCCCAAGCGTTGTCTAAGCATCCCTTCAAAATCTGGCCTTATCCAAAGCTTGAGTAGGCATTACCGTTGATCTCGCCGACGGCGCCCTCAAGGCCGACGACGGCGGGCTTCTGAAGAATTTTATCTTGTAGTCTCGGAAAAAACTCGTCGTCGGCGGCCTAGTTCAAATCTCCACATTTTGGTACTTTTCGCTCCAAAGTCACTCCTTTTTGCATCTTTTTGCTCCAATGACCCTATTTCATCATTCATGTAACAAAACATGAAAAATACCTTTCTTTAAAGTGCAATATCATTAAAAACATTATAAATATGTATGAAACTCTCAACATATTTTCCTTTGGTCATGACCCACCTACTAAGTGCTAGAGGTTAGGACCAATATGTGGAACTTCAAGTTGAGTAGAGAAGAGGGTAGAATCTACCTACTAAGTGCTAGAGGTTAGGACCAATATGTGGAACTTCAAGTTGAGTAGAGAAGAGTGTAGAATTTCTAATGGTGAGGGTTCCATGTCTAGTTTTCTTACTAGTCAATAGAAAAGTCCTATGGCTAGACCTTAGGCTACTAAAGAGGAAAAACTAAACCTCAGCCAAAAGTGAGGTCAACAGTTCCATATGGGCTTGTAAACATTGTTTTCTTTTGATCCTCTAGAGCAATTGGAATTTGGTGATATCCGGTATACCCATCTAAAAAGTAATAATATTTGTTCCCAGCCAATCTATCCAACATTTGATCTAGAAAGGGCGAAGGTAAGTGATCTTTTATGGTGGCCATTTTTAGTTTTCTATAGTCAATACAAATTCACCAACTAGTTTCTTATCTTATTGATATGAATTCATTTTTCTCATTTTCTTCAACAGTCACTCCTTTCTTCGAAACACAGTGATTTGGGCTTACCCAAGCACTATATGAAATATGATATATAATTCCAACATCTAACCACTTTAAAATCTCTTTTTTAATAATTTCTTTTATTATTGGGTTTAATCTTCTCTGAGGATCTGCTTTAAGTTCAGATTGTTCATCTAATAAAATTATGTGCATACAAATTATTGGACTAGTTCCTTTAATATATGTTAAAGTCCATCCAAAAGCCTTTTTATACTTTTTCAACATGTTTATCAACTTTTGTTCCTGAATTTCAGTTAACTCAGAAGATATAATAACAGGAAATGTAGATGACTCTTCTAAAAATACATATTTTAAATGGGTAGGTAATATCTTTAATTTAAGTTCAAGTGGTTTAATACTTGAAGGAATAAGATTTTAATTATCATTTTCCAGCAAGTTTAATGCTTCAAATTAGCCCTGAATATAATCTAAATCTTCTTCTTTTACTTCATCTTTAGTGTAAAAAATTTCTCCTTGCTTTAATTTATCTTCTAATTCATTCTTAAACTGCTCATTACTTAGATAATTAGCTACTTCCATCCTGAAACATTCATTATCTTTTTCTATTGCAGGATAATTCATAGCTTTTTATTATTAAATGTTACTTCTTGATCATTAACTCTCATTATTAATTCTCCTTTTTACACATCTATCACAGCTCTCTTCACTTCTTGATCATTAACTCTCATCATTAATTCTCCTTTTTGCACATCTATTACAGCTCTATCTATTGTAAGAAATGGTCTCCCTAAAATAATGAGAATCCTTTATCTTCCTCCATATCCAATACTATAAAGTCTACAGGAAAAATAAATTTATCCACTTTTACTAGCACATCTTCTATAACTTCTTTTGGATAAGTTATTGATCGATCAGCTAACTGAATAGTTACAGTAGTAGGGAAAATTTCTCCCAAATCTAAACATTTAAAAATTGATAAAGACATAAGATTGATGCTCGCTCCTAAATCACATAAAGCTTTTCCGTAAAACTTTTCTCCAATAGCACAACGTATAGTAAAACTACCAGTATCTTTTAATTTTTCAGGAAGCTTTTTCTGAATAATAGCACTATTCTCTTCACTAAGTGCAACGGTCTCATTATCTGTAAACTTCATTTTCTTGTTTAATACATCCTTCATAAATTTAGCATAACTTAGCATTTTTTCCAAAGCTTCAACAAAAGGAATATTTATCATTATCTTCTTAAGGATTTCTTAAAATTTTGTAAATTGTTTATCTTTATTCTTCTGTTTCAATCTTCAAGGAAACAAAGGCAATGGTTTTTCTACAAGGCTCTGTATTTGTTCATTTTCTTGTTGATCATTTTCCATTTCTTCCTTTTCTTCATCAACTTCAGTTTCTCTTTGGATCCTTGTTTCAACTTCTTTTCCACTTCATAATTGAATAGCTTTAATTTTGTTTTTATTTTTGGATTAACTTCCACGGTACTTGAAAGAATTCCAGAAGGTCTATTACTAAGTGCAGTAGCAATATGTCTTAATTGATTTTCAATATTTATAATAGCAGCCTCTTGATTCTGTATTTGATTTCTCATATTCAACATTACTTCTTCCATCGTTAACTTCTTTTCCTTAACTTGTGGGTTAGGGTTGGAGTTAAATCCCCGAGGATAATAAGGTCAAAAATTAGGATTTCCTTGCTTGTTTAGATTTCCGGATGGATTCACCAAATTATTATAATTATTCTAACTAAAATTAGGGTAATTTTTCCAACCAGGGTTATAATAGTTAGAATGAGGAATTTTATTTTGATTATTTATAGCGTTTAAAGTTTCATAAGTTGATTGAGTATCAATAATTTGTTCTAGTGATATCTCCTCTAATATTGGGTGTACTTGAGATTAATTCATTCTCATTAGATCATTCTTTTTAGAAATAGCAGCAATTTGAGATGCCAAAAAAGACATTTCATCAGAATCATGAATACTAGCTACTCTCTTATGATTTACCCTTTCAGAGGGCCAATAAAAATTATTAGTAGTCATTTCTTTAATTAAAGAATATGCTTCATCAAAAAGGTTTCTACATTAATGAACCACCTGCATCACCATCTATAATAGATCTCAGTGATCCTACTAATCCATTGTAAAATGTTTGAACTATTAATCAATATGGTAAAACATGATGTGGATCTATAATAGATCTAAATGATCCTACTAATCCATTGTAAAAAGTTTGAATTATTAACCAATCTGGTAAAGCATAGTGTGGACATTTTTTGATCCTACTAATCCATTGTAAAATATTTGAATTATTAATCAATCTGGTAAAGCATGATGTGGACACTTCGTAAGAAGATCTTAAATTCTTCCCAGGCTTCATATATTGATTCCCCTTCAAACTGACAAAAAGATGTAATATCATTTCTAAGCTTAGAGGCTTTCGATGATGGAAAATATTTAGCAAAAAATTTTTGTGATAGTTCTCCCCAAGTTTTGATAGATCTAGGTGCTAATGAATTTAACCAAGCTTTAGCTTTGTCCCTTAAATAAAAAGGAAAATGATAGTTCTCCCCAATTCTGATAATCCCAAGTGCTACAAATTTAACCAAGCCTTGGCTTTATCCCTTAATGAAAAAGGAAAAAGTCTAAGCCTAACAAGAACATCAGACACTCCATCATATTTAAATGTAGAACAAATTTCAAGAGATGTAAGTTAGGATCTTCGGTATGTGATCCTCCAAACTGATTATTTTGTACTATTTGGATAATAATATGTTTAAGCTCAAATGAATTAGCAGCAATATCAGGATTTTGAATAGTCAAGTGAAGTTCATCTGCTATTGGATTCACATGATCTTTTAAAGGTCTTTGTCGATTTTCATTTATTGGATTATCTAAGTTATTCGCCATTTCTTATAAATTTTTAATTTCTCTTTGTTGTTTTCAATTTTTTCTAATAGTATGTTCTAATTCTGAATCATAAGGTACTAAACTTTCAGATCCAATATTTTTCACAAGCAAAGTAAAACACTCTAATAAAAATATTTCTTTTCGGATTTTTTATTTTAAAAATTTTTTTATTATTATTTTTTTTAATAATAATAAATTTTTTATGGTATATATATTATCTGTAAATTTCTTAATTTATCAAAACTATTTTATTCAACTGTTACCTTCCCCACGCAAAAGTGCCCAAAACTTGATCCGACTTTTTTTGTTGCGATAGATTATGTAAAATTTAATTAAATATATTCAATTAATATTCGGATTATATGCAAGTATAAGTATCATTATCAAGTAATAATGTACTTTCTATTTAAGCCCCAAATATCGATTCTTTGGGAAATGTTTAGATTGGAAATGACAAATTTGCTAGGAAATTCATAGAAAGCCAATTGAAATCACTGTCACTAATTTCAATTGTTGAGATGTAATCAAAATTAAATTTCTAAACTATTATCAAATCAAATATGTAAAATTTAAAACAGTAAATACTAATATATTAACTATGTTTATGTAACGGAGATTCTTATGTGAAAAAACATCATTCCCACTACAATGAGGCTATGGTAAAATGAGATAAGATAAATGTTTATAATATGTATTGTGCCAAATAGGAGCAATTTTAATTCTCTACCCTGATATAGTGCATAGAAAATCATTGGCTAATCTCAGTGTTTAGTCCCTAAATAAGTGGCTAGGTTAGGAGGATATCGACTCCCACTCCATAGCTCCCACTTCCCTTCACCTGAAGGTTATCTCTCACTTCAGTTTTTAAACACTAAGAATGAATGAAGATTTTAGTATGTCACCCTAAAGGTTCTCCAATTCTACGCCCAACAAAAAAATATTTTCCTATTTTTTTGCACTTAATTCCATAAACGATGTTCTCCTTCTTGAAATCAAATGTGATCCTTACTCTGTTGTATAACTCATACTCCACAACACATTTTAACAATTTAATTAGCCAGATCGAAAAGTAAATTAAGTTTGGAGTTGAAAAATCATCACAATTTATTTTACAATTTAATATTAGCACATTCATATTATCTCTTCATTTCACGATATCTCAGAGTAGGGAGAAAGATAGAGGAAACTACTCAGACTTCGTGAGAAAGAAATAACAAAACACAAATTTCATATATAAAAGAAAGTTCATACAACACTGATAAACAGACAATATTTATCTGAAAACTCTTTCTCAAAGAAAATCCTTTGTAGCCTTTCCTTAGAAACATAGGAAGAAGATATCTCTCACTTTTCTCCTTCTCCAACACTCTTATAGAAAGTGTCACAATAAATCTCACCACAAAAACTCTAAACTATGAAAGCAAAACCACTAATTGACTCCAATATGGAAGTGGAATAGAATGATGTGGTGCGAAAATTGAAAGTAGAGGAGTGAAAAACATATATGAGTGCTTTTTCTGATGAAATTTGGCCCCAAATAGAGCCCAAGGTCAGTTCTCCAAGAGGTGCCTCCAAAAACTCTTCAAAAAGTCTTCTAAATACATCGAAACTTCTAGAAACAAGGTCTACAACGCCTTTGGCGCTGTCGGCGCTGGTCTGGCGCCGTCGGCGTTTAGTAAAAAATCTCCACGTTAATTTGTTCTGAGCCGTCAGCGCTGCCTGCGCTGAGCTTTTCTTCAAAAACAGCGCTATCGACGTTGAGCATTTTTTCAAAAATGTCATTTTGACTCCAAATTTCATCCTTTTTGCCTTCTTTTTTGCTTTAAGCCCTAAAAATTAACAACTCGCAAGAAAACATCAAAATAACTTCCATTAAAGTGCAATATCATCAAATATAGTTATTAAATATGGGTCTAAAAATACATATATTTTTGGTGTATCGTTGATCACCTAAAAAGTCGGATTTCAGCCTCTGACCATTCACTTTGAATATTTTATCAGTTTTAGGATGTTTGATATCCACAGCTCCATAGGGATAAAATTTTATTACAACAAATGGACATCCACCTAGGCATAAATTTGCCTGAAAATAATCTTAACATTGCATTATAAAGCAAAACTTGTTGCCCTGGATGAAAATTTTTAGTAAGAACCCTGCAATCATGCTGCGTCTTCATCTTTTTTTAATAAATCTTAGCACTTTCATAAGATTCATTCCTTATCTCTTCAAGCTCATTCAATTGCAATAACCTTTTCTCACCAACATTCTTTAATTTGTAATTAAATTCTTTAATAGCCCAATATGCTTTATGCTCAAGTTAAACTGGTAAGTGATAAGGTTTCCTAAATTTTAGCCTGTACAGGGACATTCCTATAAGAGTTATGTAGCAGTCCTATAAGCCCACAAAGCATAATCAAGTTTGACTGACCAATCAATTTTATTTGAACTTATAGATTTTTTCAATATTCTTTTAATTTACTGGATAATTCAGTCAAACCACTTGTTTGAGGATAATAAGCAGTAGCAATTATATGGTTAATATGATATTTTTTTAATAACTTCTCCATTATTGCATTTCTGAAATGATTTCCCCGCCAGTTATGATTACTGTCGACATCATAATTCTACAAAATATATTCGTTCTTAAGAACTTTGCAACACTTTGAGCATCACATCAAGATAAATCAACAACTTCTATCCATTTGGATACGTAATCTACTGCTAATAATGTATATAAAATTTTGAAAGATGGTATAAATGGTCATACGAAATCTAATCCCCAAATATCAAATATTTCAACTTTTAACACATAATTGAGGGGCATCTCATTCCTCCTAGAAATATTGCCTGCTCGTTCACATCGATCACAAGTTTTGACATAAGCGTTAACATCTCTAAAGATTGAAGGTCAATAAAATTCATATTGTAAAATTTTGTACGTTGTTTTATCAACACCAAAATGTCCCCGAAAATCAAAATTATGACATTTTGGGATAATTTAATAAGTTTCTTCTAAAGGCACACATCTTCGAATAATTAGATCATTTTCTTGTTTATATAAAAATGGGTCATCCCAAAAATAAGTCGTAGCTTCAGATAAAAATTTCCTCTTCTGTTGGCATGTGATTCTATAGGGTATCACTAACAATGAAATTTTTAATATCAGTATGTCATGGAACACGCCACTCATTAATATTAAACAATTTCTCATCTGGAAAATGTTCAACAATCTCTTTTTCATAACATAGTGGTTTCTCTAATTTAAACATGGACAAATGACCGGCAATTTGATTTTCTGCTACTTTCTTATCTACTATCACAAAGTCAAATTCTTGCAACAGAAGAATCCATCTTATCTGTTTCAACTTTGCATCCTTCTTTTTCATTAAATACTTATGCACAATACAATTAATTCTAATTAAGTACAATCTAAATTTATCAAAAGCATATACTATTGCTAATAACTCTTTCTCGGTTGTGGTATAATTAATTTGAGCTTCATTAAGAGTTCTACTAGCATAGTAGATAAATTTGAATATCTTATCATATTTTTGTCCTAAAACAGCTCCAATAGAATAATCACTTGCATCACACATTAATTCAAAAGGTTTTTCCTAATCTAGTGAAATAATAATTGGTACAATGACTAATTTTTCTTTTAATAATTCAAAAGCTTTTAGGCACTCTTCATCAAAATTAAAAATCATATTTTTTTTCCAAGTAAAAGGCATAAAGGCCTAGCAATTTATGAAAATACTTTAACATACCGCCTGTAGAGTCCAACTTGTCCTAAAAAAGTCCTAATTTTCTTCAAACTTATTGGGTAAGATAAATTAGTGACCACTTGAATTTTTGCAGGGTCTACTTCCATACCATTTTCTGAAATTTGATGCTCCAAAATTATTTCTCCTCTACCATAAATTAGTAAAGACTAATTTTTTTCTTCACAGCGCTTAAGAACTTTTGATAAATATTCTAAACATGATTCAAATGAAGTTCCAAATGATGAAAAATCATCCATAAGAAATTCAATCACCTTTTCAATTAAATCACAAAAAATAGCCATCATACATCTTTGAAATGTAGCAGGTGCATTATATAAACCAGAAGGCAATCTTCTAAAAGCAAATGTACCAAAAGGACTCATAAAAGTTGTTTTCTCTGAATCCTCAAGAGCTATTTTTATTTGGTGATAACCAGTATGTTCATCCAGAAAATAAAAGTATTTATGCCCAGTTAGTCTATCCAGCATTTGATCTAGAAAGGGTAGTGAAAAATGATCTTTCCTAATGATGAGATTTAGTTTATATAATCAATGCATATTTTCCATCCTGTGATTTGCCCAGTTGGTATTAACTTGTTATGTTCATTCAAAGTCACAGTCACTCCACCTTTCTTAGGAATATAGTGAACTGGACTAACCCACGCACTATCTAAAATAGAGTAGATAATTCCAACATCTAACCATTTTAAAATTTCTTTCTTAATAACTTCTTTCATAATAGGATTCAATCTCCATTGAGGATCAGCCCTGGGTTTGCAGTTATTTTTCATATGAATTCTATGCATACAAATTGAAGGACTAATTCTTTTTATATCATCAATTGTCCATTAAATATCTTTCTTGTAATTATTTAAGGTTTTCATCAAACTCATTTCTTCTTCTGAAGTTAATTTTGAGGAAATTATAAAGGTAATGTTGAGGAATCACCTAAAAGGCATACTTTAAATGTTCAGGAAGTAACTTTAACTCAAGCTCAGGAGGTTTTTCAATAGATGGACAAAAAGATGTATCTTTTTCTGTCGTGTCCAAAACTTTAAAACTTTCTTGAACATAATTTAAATCTTCCTTATATAAATCTCTAAATGTATATAATTCCTCTTCTTGCTCGTGTTATAACTCCTTCATTTCAGATTTCTCTTCATAAGTTGTTTTAAAATGACATTCACTTAAATATTTTAGCACATCCATTCTATAACATTCACCATCTTTACCTTTTACAGAGTATTTCATTGATTTAGAAATATTAAATGCAACTGTATGATCATTGATGCACATAGTTGATTCTCCTTTCTACACATCTATCATTACTCTTCCTATAGCTAGGAAAGGTCTCCCCAAAATGATAGGTATCTCCTTATCTTCCTCCGTATCTAGCACAATGAAATCAACAGGAAAGATAAGTTGATTCACTTTTACTAGGACATCTTCTATAACTCCTTTAGGATAGATAATTAAATGATTTGCTAACTACAGAGTTACACTAGTAGGGGATATTTCTCCTATAATAATCTTTTAAATATTGATTCTGGCATAAGGTTGATGCTTGCACTTAAGTTACATAAAGCTTTCCCATAAAATATGTCTCCTATTGCACATGAAATTGTGAAGCTACCAGGATCTTTAAGCTTTTCAGGAAGTTTTTTCTGAATTGTAGCACTACACTCCTCACTAAGTGCAACAGTCTCATTATCTTCAAACTTCCTTTTTTGATTAAGAATATCCTGCATAAACTTCACATAGCTTAGCATTTATTCTAAGGCATCAACAAATGGAATATTAATTGTAAGCTTCTTAAAAATTTCTAGAAATTTTAAAAATTGTTTATCCAACTTTTGTTGTCGAAGCCTTTGAGGAAATGGAGGTGGTGGTTTTTCCAAGTCAACTTTAGGTGGAGAAATAGGTCTCTCTAAACCTTTCGAAGCGTCCTCTTTTGGTTCTTCAATCTCTTCTCTCTCTACTTTAGTCTCTTTTTGAACTCTACCTTCCAATTATCTTTTGCTTCTAAGTTGAACGACTTTTACTTGTTCTTTATTTTGATCTTTTGGATTTGCTTCTGTATTGCTAGGAAGTGTTCATTGAGATCTATTATTTCTTAAATTCGCTATTTGTCTCAACTGATTCTCAATATTTCTAATTATAGATCCTTGACTGTGTAACGGATTTCCTATTTGTAACACCACTTCTTATATAGACAACTTCTCCTCCTTAAATTGTGGACTACTGTTAAAACCTCGAGTATAAGTAGGCTTATAATTGCTATTCCCTTGGTTGTTCTAATTTCTCAATGAGTTTACTTGGTTGTTTCCCCATTGCTGATTATTATTAGTTGAAGTATTATTCTAGTTAAAGTTAGGATGGTTCTTCCAATCTAGGTTATAATAGTTTGAATATAGATTATTCTGCTTGTTGTTTATGACATTCAAAATTTTTAATGATGCTTGAGAATCTAACATTTTGCCTAATGAGTTCCCTTCAATCATTGCAATTGCTTAAGAAAAATTCATTCCAAATTAGTCTAACTTCCTTGAAATTGAAGCAACCTGATTTGCTAACATTGCAAAAGCATCAATTTCTTGAATATTTGCCACTTTCTTAAGATTTACCCTTATAGAAGGCCATTGAAAATTATTTGTAGTCATCTCTTCAATTAAAGCATAAGCATCATTAAATGGTTTTGACATCAATGAACCACCATCAGCGACATCAAAAATATATCTAAGAGATCTAGTTAATCCATTATAAAAATTGAATTATTAACCAATCTGGTATAACATGGTGTGGACACTTTCTTAAGAGTTCTTTAAATTGTTTCCATGTTTCATAAATAGATTCTCCTTCAAACCGGTAAAAAGATATAATATCATTTCTAAGCATTGCATTTTTTATGTTGAAAAATATTTAGTAAATAATTTATGCGCTAAATCACCCCAAGTTTTGATAGATCCAGATGATAACGAATGTAACCATATCTTAGTCTTATCCCTCAGTGAGAAAGGAAATAATATAAGTCTTATAGCATCATCTGATGCACCATTGTATTTAAATGTAGCACACAACTCTAGAAAATTGACAAGATGTAAATTTGGATCTTTAGTTGGTGCTCCCTCAAACTAATTATTTGGTATCACTTGGATAATAGTGGGTTTAAGCTCAAATGAATTAGCCACTATAGCGGGTTTTTGAATACTACAATGAATTTCATCCACCATAGGGTTTGTAAAATCTTTTAAAGGTCTAAACTCTTCAACATTTTGATTATTTTGATTTGTCATTTCTTGAAATTTTTCAGTAATTTTAAATTTTTTATTTTTTTAGTAGTTCTTTCTAATTCATAATTGTAAAACACAAGTCCTATGAAACCTGAACTACGCATACATTACTATGAAACACATAAAATAAAACATAAAACATAAAAATTAAAAAAAACACACAAACAAGAAATTTATATAAAAACAACTCTATAATATTTCTATAATAAATCTTAAAGTTTAAATAAAACTTCATAAAAATAGAAATTTTGCTTTCAAAAAACCACTTTTGAAAATTTTGTAATTTTCCCCAGCAATGGCTACAAAAAGATCCTGACTTTCTACATATATGTTTATTGTGATATATGTGATTATATGCTTAATTTCCTTAATAATGATTCTTACTTTGCAATAGTACCAAAAACTTGATCCAAAGAAAAAGCTAGGTAAATTATTTTCTTTGAAGCAAATAAGAATAAAGTTATAATATTTAAATATGAGATACTATGAAATTATATGTATCGTTATTAAGCAATATAGGACTTTTTTATTAAGCACCGAATATTGAACTCACAAGGAAAACTTGACAATATGCACTCTACAAAATAAAAGAAATTAGATAACCAAATTCTACTTAGCAAAATATTCTTACCTAAACTAGAGATGCTATATTAGGAATGAAATTTAATTATTTTTGTAATTTTTTTTGATAATTTAAATAAAGTAAGCAACTAATTAACTTAACTAAATATTTGCAAGATAAAGACAAAATAAATAAAATTTCTTTTTCCTTACCATGAATCAGTAAAAAGTATAGAAATTCTGTTGTGGAAACATTCTAATTGTGTTGTATCAAATAGGAGCAATAATATTCTTTACCCTTACTAGAGATACTATAAAAAATATTTTTGAATAGTTTTGAAGACCGGTTTGGTAGGGAAGATACTAGCTCTCACTCTAGAGTTCCCTCTTCTCCTTTCACCTAGGGGCTAGCATCTCATATCAAAACCTAAAACTATAAATCAAACTAGAGACTTTAGTCTGTCACTCTAAAGTCCTCTAATTATATACCCATGAAAGTTTATTTCCCTATTTATTTGCACTCAGCCCCATGAACTACATTCTCCTCCATGAAATCAGATGTGATTCTTACCTGTTATTGACTGAGACAATACCGTCTCGAATCTTACATGTTCTCACAATAGGTATTAAAACCTTAATTGGCGAAATCAAGAAGTAAATGAAATACAAGATTTCAAATCATCATAACTTCTTCCACATTGAAGTCTAATACTGCACACAACTTCCTTTCAATACTTAATAACTTATTATTTTAAGGAAAAAGATTAAAAAAACTACTTAAAATTCATCAAAAAAATATAACCACACATGAGTTCAAAAGTAGAAATCATGCCAAAAAATCTAAATTAAAATCAAACGTAGTCACAAAGATAAACACTTATCTCACATCCTCTCCACCAAATGTCTTGAAGCTCTTTTAAATTCTCTTCCTTCACTCACAATACAAATAAAAATCAAAATAAAATAAAAAGGTGGTCGGCGGCGATGGCAACAGCAGTTACTAGGATTAATGATGGTTGTTGAATGTGGATTGACCTCCCTCCATTGATGATCCAAGTCCTCTTTAATAAAAATCCAAGAGGTGTCTTGGTGTCACTTCAAAATATGTCTTCATTCAATGAATCTTTTAGAAGTTGTCTCCTTTCAAAAGCCAATTGAATGAATTTTTGTATCTATGAACTATTTCCCACGTTTTACCAAGTGTTGCTTTAAACACCTCTTCAAAAAGTTTTCTAAATTTAATGAATCATAAAATAACTATTTCTAGCGCTTAAGCACAGGGTTCCTGGCTCTTAGGTGTGGCTCTCTTTGAATAACTTTTGCGTAAACACCAGTATTGGGCGCTTAAGGACCTCAGCTCATTTTTTTTTCACCTTCTTTATTTTTGCTCCAAATTTGATCTCTTTTAAATCCTTTTACCATTTTTTATCTATTTGATTGTACCTGAAATAAAAACACAAAAATATCTTTCATTAAAGTGTAATGTCTTAAAAAATAGATATGAAAATGTGTACAAATATACTATATGTTTTAGGTGCATCAGATTCCGAAAACAACCATCAGGAAAACTGATGGTCATGACAAAGATTCGATTTTAATTCGATGTTTAAAAATTTTTATTTTGATTTCAACTTTAGCAGTTTCAGTAGATAGAATTATGTGTGAGAAGACCGAATCAAGATGGAGAGCACAAGGACTTACATCCAACTTGAGAGGTGACAACAGTGCAGAGAACAACAACCATTAAGAACAATATGCCAGGAAGACAAGACTATACCAGTTTGGGCAAACGCTAGGGTTATTATGTCCAAACTGGCTCTAGTCAAAGAATGACAACCATCAAGGACATTATACCAAATTTTAAGGCCCTAGAGGAGAACCAGAATTAAGATACCAGCCTCGGAAGGTAGGAAGTATTGATTCAATTGAAGGGCTTATTCCCTTATCCTCTGAAATTTAATATGAAAGATTGTGATAGGAGGGGCTCCTAAAGCAATGTGGAATTGGATGTGACATCCTCAATCTCTGGAATTTGATTTTAAAGATTGCGATAGGAGGGGCTCCTGAAGCAACGTTGTATTAGATGCCTAAATCCTCAACCTCTAAAATTTAATCTGAAAGAATACGATAGGAGGGGCTTTTAAAGCAACGTGGTATCAGATGCCTGAATCCTCAACCTCTAGAATTTAATTTGAAAGATTGCGATAGGAGGGGCTCCTAAAGCAACGCGGTATCGGATGTAACATCCTTAACCACTAGAATTCAATTTGAAAGAGTGTGATAGGAGGGGCTCCTAAAGCAATACAAAATCAGATGTAACATCCTCAACCTTTGGAATTTGATTTGAAAGATTGTAATAGGAGGGGCTCCTAAAGCAACATGGAATTGGATGTGACATCTTCAACATCTGGAAATTGATTTGAAAGATTGCGATAGGAGAGGCTCTTAAAGCAACACAGAATCAGATGTGACATCCTCAACCTACGGAATTTTATTTGAAAGATTGCGATAGGAGGGCTCCTGAAGCAATGCTGAATCAGGTGTAACATCCTCAACCTCTGGAATTTAATTTAAAAGATTGCGATAAGAGGGGCTCCTAAAGCAATGCAGAACTGGATGTGATATCCTCAACCTCTTGAATTTGATTTGAAAAATTATGATAGGAGGGGCTCCTAAAGCAGCAAGGATTCAAATGTAACATCCTGAGCCTCTAGAATTTTGTGAAATTTAAAGGAATCAGACGACCTTGCACCGACCCTGGAATTTTGTTAATGTGAAAAATTTCTCAGATAAAATGTGGAAAATATGTGGACGGAATAGGAATCCACGCACCGACCTGGAAATTTTATGAGTGTGGAAAATTTCTCAAATACAATGTGGAAAATATGTGGACGGAATCAACATCCATGCACCGACCTAGAAATTTCATAAGTGCTAAAAATTTCTAGAATAGAATGTGGAAAATATGTTGACAGAATCAGCATCCATGCACCGACCCGGAAATTTCATGAGTGTGGAAAATTTCTTGGATAGAATGAGGAAAATATATGGATGGAATCGACATCCATGCACCGACTTGGAAATTTCATGAGTGTGGAATATTTCTTGGATAGAATGTGAAAATATGTAGATGGAATCAGAATCTATGCACCGACTAAGAAATTTCATGAATGTAGAAAATTTCTCGGATAGATTGTGGAAAATATGTGGACAGAATCGGAATCCATGCACCGAAGTGGAAATTTCATGGGAATCAAAATTCAGGCACTGACCCAAAGTGCACTATTAGTGGGAAGGACTCATGAAAAGAGTACGAGAGATTGTGAAGAATTGCTGAGAAGGGAGAAGGGTAGAAGCCTATTCCAAGTGCTAAGGTTTCACGAATACAGAGATTTACAAAAATTTGATGTTATTTTGTGAGGAGAGTGACGCTCCGTGGGGATTGCGACAAATTTGTGCAGACAGAGATATTTGTGCTGCGAAAGTGGAGAGTGTGGAACTTCAAATTCGAGATAAATTAATTTATTAAATTTAACATTTTTCTTGTTGCCTTTATCACATTTTATTATTAGGATATTATTTTTTTTCAAATTTAATCTCCATTCATTGATTTTTTCAAAAACATTTTTATTTAAATTTTATTATCAAACTTTAGTTGTATCAATCTTTGTTCATTATAATTTAGAACCAATGTTTGGTTCTGCGGCATTTTATCCATCTCACAAAAAAAGAAATATAACAAATACACTGAAATCCAAAAGAAACTTTGTTAAACTTTTGTTCAAATATGTGTTACAATTTGAATGCACATTGAAGCTGTCAAAAGCTAACATGTTGAATAAATTTTGAAGCATCAAATGTTGAATACATATCAAATACTGAATACATCTGGAACATTACATATCTATCTATCATATCGTGATGCAGTACAAAAAGTGACAAGAACTATCTATAGGTCCTCTGCGATGAGCTCATGATCAAGATTTTCTAAGTCACGCTCCGAGACAAGAATTCCTTTCACGTGCACCTAGAGGTACAACAATCTCATAGCTCGTATGGGTGCAGTTCTTCTAATTCTGGGTTTGGACGGAATCCATGTGTTATCTTGCAATCATCCATTTTTCTTTATATAATAGAAACTCTATGGTGTGACACTCCTGGGTTGCAGTGCTTTCCAAATTTGCTATGTTTCCTTTCAAAATTACCACTGACAATGAAATTTCATCAGATCCTTGGAATTCTCGGGGACCAAAAATATCAATTTCTTTTCCAAACAAAATATTGCTCTTTCTCATAAAGGACACTATGCAGAAGGGCTTGACAAAATTATAGTGATCAATATGTGGATGAATGCAGTCTCCTTCCTCGTAGATGTTGATTATGCAACTATTTGAGATACAATCTACTTGTAGTATGCTACACCTGACCATTCTTTTAATCATCCTTTTTATCTCAGAAGGCAGAGGATCAAACTCATTATATGTTAGGATACTCAGGGGGGTTCCCTAGCTTATCCTTTATGAAGTTATAGCAACAACCACATTGAATTATAATTCTTCCCTTTCCTCTCATCCATTTATAGAGCTCTGAGTAGGTCTTCTTCATTAACAGACCAGCCCAACCTTTGTCCGTCAAGTTGAACAGGTAGTCGAGAGTCCTACTCTCATCACTTTCGGAAAAAACCTCTATGTGCAGTTCTAGACCTTCTAAGATGGTAACGAATTTCCTTGAATTTCCTCATAAAACTCAAATTATCTTTTCTTGACTTTGTTCATCCTTTCTAACTCTACAGTAGGAATACTTTGCGATAATCAGGGCTACTTCCCCATTTCATTATCTATGGGAAACCATGCTTGTGTCAGCTCTGTATACAGTGGGATGTATGACTCAGCATCCCGGTGCTCAGCCTTAGGGTCGACAGCTGTATACTCCTCGAAGTTACAATAATGCTCTAAGTAGAGGATGTTACATCCTGGGCACTCCACAAACACCCCTGCTATTGATGCTTGTCTTGGAATCTCGGCGTTGGACATTGGACAACCTAGGCAAAGCTCAATTGGAATCTCTGGCAGTGTCGGCTCTGTGACAAACTCTGACTCATCCTCTGTGAGGGGCGGACTAGTAGAAGTTTCCTTCACGCATGGATCATAGAACCCCTCCTCAGGAATTCGGGTGAGTGTTGCCTCTACTTCTTTTATACATCTTCTCTCTTGACGTAGGAAAGCTCTATTCTTATGACGGTTGTGTTCTTCTAAGCGGTGCATCCAGTATTCTTTCTTCATTGACACTGGCCAAGTTTCTTATCAGTGCGGTGATTATGGACTATAAACGGTTGGTTCCTTCAATTGGATGTTGAAGCTTCACTGCTTTCTTCCTCTTCAGTGAGGATTCTTCTTTAGTACTAATTTTGAGTAGTGATGGTAACCCTTCTGTCTCCCGTCGGCTAACTACGCTCATCAGGGAACCCTAGTGGTCTACATTGACCTCACCAAAGTCTAAGTCAAAGTCTACGATGTCGCCCTGGGCTGTTCTTCCTTCCTTTAGTGTGAGATTCAAGCCATCTTTAAAGGCGAAATCAGCTTTTGCCCCAACATTTTTCTGCAGAAGACAGAAATATATCAGTGCGCTGAAATTCAGTAGGAACAAGAACAATAACAATTAGTTGTTAAAAAATTTTGAATTTTTACAAGTCCAAGTCTTTTATTTATTTAATTTAATTTAGTGAAATTTCAAAATTAAAATGAAGGAAATTAATGTAGGCAAATTCAAATTTTCATTTTATTGAGGTTAATTCTATTGCAAAATTTTGGACCCAGTCTCAGACGCTGGCCAAACAAACATCCCCAAAACAAGTAACATTTTCATAAATTCATTTCAAGAAATGTCATGTTGTGTAGTATATTGATCCCAATTCTCTGTGTAGATGTTAAATGTGATGTATGCGATTATATGTTTAATTTCCTTAATAATGATTCTTACTTTGCAACTAAGGTAAAAACTTGATCCCAAGCAAAAGCTAGGTAAATTTTTCAAAATGAAGCAAATAAGAATATACTTATAATATTTAATATGGGATACTACACAAATATACGAATCGTTATCAAATAATATAGGACTTTTGGATTAAGTCCCAAACATCGAACCCACAAGGATAATTAATAATATGTAATTTTACAAAATAGGAGAATAAAATTTTACTTAGCAAAGTATTTTTACTTAAACTCTAGATGCTATAAAAGAAATGAAAATTTGATTCTTTTTGTAATTTTTGATAATTGAAAATAAAGTAAGCAATTAATTAACTTAACTAAATACTTGCAAGATGAATGCAATATAAATAAAATATATTTTTCTTTATCATGAATCAATAATAAGTATAGGAATTTTTTTGTGGAAATATTATAATTATGTTATGCCAAATAGAAGCAATAATATTCTTTACTCTTACTAGAGATGCTATAAAGAATATTCGCTAATCTATAGTTTGAATAGTCTTGAAGACGGGTTAGGTAGGGAAGATATTAGCTCTCACTCTAGAGTTCCCTCTTCTCCTACCACTAGGGGGCTAAAATCTCGTATGAGAACCTAAAACTGTACATCAAATTGGGGACTTTAGCCTGTCTAATTCTTCACCCTTCAAAGTTTATTTCATATTTATTTGCACTCAATCCTATGGACTACATTTTCATCAATGAAATTAAATGTGATTCTTACAATTTGTTGACTGAGACGATGTCATCTCAGATCTTACATGTTCTCACAACAGGTATTAACATCTTAATTGACAAAAACAAGAAGTAAATGAAGTGCAACGTTTAAAATCATCACAACTTTTTTCAACATTAAAGTCTAATACTTCACACAACTTCCTTTCAATACTTAATCATTTAATATTTTAAGGAAAAAGATAAAGAAAACTACTCATAATTCATGGAGAAAACACAACAACATATGAGTTTAAAAGTAGAAATCATGCACACAAACAAGAAGTCTAAATTAAAACCAAATGTAGTAACAAAGATAAATACTTATCTCAAATCTTCTACACCAAATGTCTTGGAGTTCCTTTGAATCCTCTTCCTTCACTCACAATACAAACTAAAACTCAAAAAAAAAAAGAAAAAGTGGTCGACAGTGGCGGCGATAGTTACTTTGGATGGATAGATGATGATTGGTGATTGGTCATTGGCCTTTGGAGATTGACTTTGATGATCTAAGTCTTCTTTAATAAAAAATCCAATAGGTGCATTGGCGTCTCTTCAAAATTTTTCTCCTTTCGATGAATCTTCTAGAAGTTGCCTCCTCTTAAAAGCCAATTGAATGAATTTTCATGTCAATGAACTAATTCTCACATTTTTACCAAGGGCTGCTTCAAACACCTCTTCAAAATTTAGTCCAAATTCAATGAATCATCAATAATTACTTTTGGCGCTTAAGCGCGGGGTACCTGGTAGTTAGGCGCGCTCTCTCTGTATAACTGGCGTGTAAGCGCCAGATTTAGGCTCTTAGGCGCCTCAGTTCATTTTTGCATCTTCCTCATTTTTTCTCCAAATTTGTTCTTTTTTCACTCCTTTTATCATTTTTCATCCATTTGATTGTACCTGAAAAAAACACACAAATACCTTTCATTAAAGTACAATATCTCAAAAATAGGTATAAAAATGTGTACATACAGACTATATATTTTAGATGTATCAAAATGCCCAAACTTAAAATATTACTTATCATCAAGTGACACTCCAATCTTTTAGAAACTAAATAAGTAGATTATTTATATGAGTTTCTTTAGGAGTTTATAAAATTTTGATGTAGAAATATAGTAGTCCAATTTAGAAAAAACATTAGTGAATAAGATCAACTTAGAGTTTAGAAAATTTTAATGTAAAGATGTATGAAAATATGAGTTCCTATATAGTTCAGAAATATTGTAGATTTTCCAAATATAGAGTTTAGACATTCTATCATCTCCACTTAATTTTACTTACTATATTATATCCTTAAGCTTAAGAGTTTCTCAAGTCTTATACTTAAAAAAGATCTAATGTGGAACTAATTTTTGATTAAGCACTAATCCTCAAGCTCCTCCTCCCTTTTTCAACTTTTCTTTCCTTTTTCTCTTTTTTTTTTGTTTCTTTTTTCTTTTTTTCTTTTTTTTTCAAGCAAGGATTACTATATCGGAATAGTCCTTTAATGATTTTGAATTCAACTCTTCCTTCCCTAAAGCATGAGTTGATATATTTCCTTTACTTAAAAACATAATAATAGTTTTGAAAATTATTTTCAATAAAAGAAATTTAAGCTTTGAAAATAATAGGCCAATGCTTCTACATTTTTCAAAAATACAATTTCCCCTACAAAAGATAGTTACACAATATTTATCATTTCCACACTAAAAATTTTTAACTTTAAGTTTTTCTTGATTAATATAAATTTTAACTAAATTATCTTACTCATTTCTATACTCAAAATTTTACTTTCCTAATATAACTTCATATACATGATCATTTTTCTTCAAATCAAAATCAAATTTTTTTGAAGTAAATTTGAGAACAAATAAATTTCAAATTTTTAGAAAATTTTTCATCCCCCTTAAACTTAAATTTTTAATAAAATAAAACATTTTAGCATGATATATAAATAGGTAGGAATGAAAACTAAAAATAACATGCTAGTAGGAATTTTTACATCCTAAATATACAAGTACAAAAATTAAAAACAGGATTAAAAATTAAATTGATCAAATTTTAATTTACTTAACATATAGAGATTCGTTAGACTTCTATGTAGTGGAGTATAACATAAAAGCAAACAAACACACTAACAAACATACATAATTACAATATAAGGAAAAATATCTAGTAATAAATTGAAAATTTTAAACATGAAATTCTTAAGTAAGAGTTAGCAATATTCTAAACCTTCCCAATATTCAGAATTAAGTTCAACACGATTACACAATTACTACCATAAAAACATAACAAAAACTTATATACATCACAACAGTGTCAAACAAAACAAAACTAACAGTCTCAACAAAATACAACTCAAAACAAAACAAAAGTATTGTATGACAGTACCACAAACAATTCACAACAAAAACTAAACTAAACTAAACTATAGAACCAGTATAATCATCCTCTTTCTCAGCATCACTCTCATCACTATGCCAAGTTGCAAGCTCATATAGAACTAAGGCACTCACCAACAAGCACTTCACTCACAACCACTCACAAGCACAAACTAAAATTTCTTGACTTTGATCCCTTGATACTTTTGGGAGACTCATGTAGATGGTTCCTTAAACCCACTGGCCTTATGCTAGGGTTTAACTAAGACCAGTACATAGAGGACCAAAATGGGCTTTCCATTGGTTCATGACTTATTTATGGTGGTTGGCACCCCAACTCTACCAAAATGCCCAACTTAGTCTTTTGCCCCTAAACTTCCCCAAATTACCTAAGTACCCTTAAAACCCTAAATTTGGCCAAAATTCCCAAATTTACCCAAAATACCCAAATTTATTGAAAAATCATTTCAAACATTTTGAAAATAACCAAATTACCCAAAATCACAAAAAATTGCCAAATTAACAAAATACCGCTCCCTAGCCCAAAATTCCAAAAAAACCCAAAATTTTCCAAAATATTCTCAATTTCACTTTTCGCAACTACCACATGACCAATTTGGCCATTTTGACCATTTTGACCAAAACCCATAAAATTGTCTTTAAAGGACCAATCTCCCCAAATCCACCTTAATGTCCCTCAAATTGGTCCAATTTTCCCCCAATTTCAATCCTAAACTAAAATTCACCATCCATATGAACAATCTAAACCAAATCCAAGCTCAATTGGCCCATGCTTTGAGCCTAATTTTGATCCAAATTAAAACCCCCAATTTTGGCCACATGACCTAATCTCACCCAATTAAACTCATAGCTCACTCAATTTGTCATAAATCATGTTTTAAACTCTTCATAACATTCATGAACATCAAAATTGATCTTCAATTGGCCTTGGTGAAGCCTCAATTTCATTTCATTTCAACCCAAATCCAAAAATCCCCAAATTTGCCCCAAATTGGCCATGTCTCAAAATTCCACCAAATTGATTGCCTAGCCCCAAAATTTTCATTCCATTCCTTCATGTATATAACATCTTCCTTGATCATTTTGACCATTCAATTAAGTCAATATCCAAGCCTGGCCCAATCTAAACCCAAGTCTAGCCCAACATGAGCAAATTGACCAAATTTCAAAAATCCTCCAAATTGACCCTCCAATTGAACTCAAAATCATTTCAATCATTCACAAAAAATCTTCATTACAATCATCTACACAATGTTAATCAATAAATTGGGCTCAAGTTCATGGCTAGCCTAGCCCAAACCCAAGTTTGGGTCATTCGAACCCACATTAGACCCATGCACTAAAGTTAGCCTAACCACCCCAAAGCCACCAAATTAATAACTCCACAGCCATTAGTTGGACTCTAGTGACAAGTCTAAACTCCATAAAACCACCTAAGCTAAGACATGGACCAAAAATCCCATAAATTAAGGGATTTGGTTTCCAAAATTGCTTAAGATTAAGATTTTTTTGCCAAAACAAAGCCCAAACCCATTTAATTGCTGTGACATATTCATTTGAGGTCTCTGAGCCCTCTGGCCACCTCCCCTGGCCTGGCTGGCTGGCCTAGTGGCCAGAAAACACCAAAACCATGAGCCACCCCCATGGAATCAAAACCATTTCAAACCTAGAGGCCACCTCATCCAAATTAAATGTTAGAGCCTCTCTGCCCTCCACCTAAGCATCACTTTTCACCCCCACATTGGCCATGGCAGCAAGCCTTAAGCCAATTTTTATAAAAAGCTCACCTCCAAGGCCATGGAGGGTGTGCTAAAAATTTCTTAGAGAGACCACTCCAAATTACTCCTACGGCCTCTTTGAGACCTCCTCAGTGCAACCCAGCCACCGCATTGCCTTGAATTCCCTTGCCGAAGTTCAATTTTTTAGCTTAAAACCTTGTTGGAGACAAGACAGAGCTCTCCACACATCTGCACTCCACCAAAATCAAATTGAACTTGTCAACACCTTCACCATAGTGAAAGAAGGAGAAGCCCCATCAAATTTCCCTTTCACAGAGCCTTTAGCATAGCTCTAGACCAACACCTGAGATCGAGCTTGGTCGAATTAATACCTAGGCCTTTCACCACATTATAAGGCTTAATCCATAGTCTCCTTGGACCTCCACGAACGTGTCGAGCACCTCTGCTTAAAGCTTCCCTTCTCAGATCAAAGGTATTGAACTTCTCCTCTTCCCGAGCCTATTTTGATTGTTCATTTAATTAGGCTTAATTTAATTGCGTGATTACCGTATGGATGTGTTCGTCACACTTAGAAGAGCATTTAGAAACAAACCGCACTTAATTTGGTTAAGAAATAAGTGAGATCTTAAGCATTGAAAATGGATGGTTCTCGGGCTAAGGCATTGGGGACGATGACGGGGAGCTGTCCGATTGCGTGTATATCTCATCAACGAATAAGATCTAGCCGGACAGTGTCTTCTTACACGAACCGCGAGCCGAGTCTTCGCTGAGGTGGATGACGACGTCGAATGAGAGCACGCCGCGTGGAGTTTCGGAACCGTCGTAGGTTGACATGGCGTCGTGCGTTTAAATAGATAAATAGGGATTTAAACAATTCAAAAAATACTCCCTAACTTTAAAAATCCATATCTTGATGTAAGAAAATCACAAAAAAATAAAAATACCCTGATAGTGAGTGAATAGAGGAGAACAATGTGGAAATAATTTGAGGTCCATTTGATGCAAGTTTTATTTTTAATTAATTAAACATTATTTTGAGTCTTTTGATTCTCCATGCATATAGACATTTCACCATGGCTTGAAATTGTGGCATGTTGTTGTCTCTATCTTAGGGAACATTCCCTGATTTTTCCAAAGCTAGAGAAGATCTCTAGACAAAGAGCCATATTTTTCAAGATTTTTCCTATTATTTGCATAAATTGATCGTAATAATTAGCATGTTTCTTAGAAAATTCCAAGAAGATTTTGGAAGATTTAAAGTGACCAAAGAACCCTTTTAAAAATATTTCATGGGTTAAGTTATTGAGAACACACCTAATTTCCACCAACCCTAAAACACAAAGAAAATGAATTTTAGGAAATACAAACATCTAAATAACTTAATTTTTAATCTGCACTAAGATTCAAAGTTCAGAGAACTCCCCATAATTATTTCAAAACATTTGGAGCTTATTTAATAACTCAAATTAATTTTCCAAGTTAAATGACATCTTTGACACTAAAATGATTTTTAATAATTAAAATATAACTCAAAAAATTATAAAAATTAGTTTTTGGAGCCCTCTGTGGTCAGAGGAATTTTCTAATTAGAAATTTAAAAAAAAATTATTTTCAAGCCTACTTTTAATATTTAAATAATTAAAAAATGAGAAACAATTACACAAATATAATAAGATTCATGGAAATATTCTAAATTGTTTTCTAAGCACTTAGGAACAATTAGAATATTTTTCCTACTTTTTTAAGTAAAGATATTGAATTTTGAAACTTAAAAAATATTTTTTTTAAAGCCAAAAAATGAATTTTCACTAAAATAATTCCAATAAATCAAAGAAAAATCAAAAAAATGAAAAATTTTCTTCTTTGGGTTCTCTGACCTCAGGGAGATTTTAGAAAAATATATATATAAAACTTAATTATCCACATTTAAAATATTTTATAATTAATAAACACTTCAGAACTTGAAATAATTTTAATAATTCAAATAGAACTTAATAAATCATGAAATTTTGTCCAAATGATTCTCTGGTCTAAGTCTACCTCCAGTAAAAATTTCAACGGATTAGGCTTTACCTTGGTCAAGTCATGGAATTTTCTTTGAAAAAATTCTATTTTTACATAAAAATAAATATGTAAATTAAATTAATTTGTGAAAAATCACATTTTCTTCTCTATGTCTTAATTGACCCATGAGTGAGGTGGGATAAAAATTTCAAAGTCATTTGAATTAAATTTGATAAATTATGAAGTATTAGAGCCTTAGGGGCAAAAATGTAATTTTAGAGATTTAGCCTTAATTAACATTTAAGCTTAATTCAAGGAGGGAAAAGGGTAACCTCTAATTTTAACTAACTTATTTGGAAAATTGAAACATAAGGAGATCAATTGGTAGAAACCAACCTCACTCTTTCTATAATCAATGGATAAATTTGTAGTTTCCTTAAATTATTAAAATTTGGAAGTCTAGTCAACCAAATGTCCCAGACTTAGGGGTATGATTTTGGGTGTTGATAACTCACCAATTTAACACCCCCATTTGAGGTTCAAATGAATTTCAAAAATGAATCACCATCAGTTAAAATTCAATATCTTTCAAAAAAAAGTAATAACTAAGACATCTACCAAAATCTTAAGGGCTTAATAGTGACCTAAGCTAAGTCAAATTTGGTTAAATGTGGATTAAAAAAGAGAACATAGTTAAAAATTGAACATCTTTCAAACACTACAAGCCCAAATTAAAACGTTGGCTAAGTGCCTTGATAACATTAACTTGCTCCTTTAAGGGTCTTCACCCACATAATTTTTGAATTAAATTATAAGTGATAATTACCTTACTTTTAAGAATAATTGAAAATTAATGTTCATTGAGCATTAAAGGTATTTACAGGATGGGTTATTAAGCAACATAATAAGTTTATATGAGCTCGAGACTTTTCACTAGGTAGTGAGAAGGGAGCATGGACCTGCTTCTTCCTCTAGACCTGTTGGATACCTCAGAGGTCTACTAAACTTAATATATTTTGCATAACAAAAATCATCCTTAATCAAACTAATAGGGACCCACCAAGTTATGACCTACGGTTAGGTAGGTCACCAAAATCTTACTTTTTTCGCTTTACATAAATGTTCTAACATGCATTTTGAGTTTCAGGTGGTGGAACGAGAAGACTCGCCAGGTACGCTTTTACAGTTTACAATGTCATCTTTCTTGTACTTTCGTACTGTACTTTTGATGCTAACACAAACTTGCATACTAAACAACGATGTCACTCTATATGAAAACTAAAACCGTTAGGATAGCCACAAAATCAAAACCAAAACCAAAACATAAACTAAAACTAAAATCAACCAAGATGAAATTCACCTCCACAACATTCAAACAACATCACACAAAACAACAACTTCAACTAAATTAAGATGTCTCTATCGGATGATCGGGAATCCCTCGGAGGAGGTAACTCACCACCACAAAATTCAAAATATAAGACAACTCAAAATTTAATCACAAACATCACAAAACAAACCTACGGTTGCTAACGAGGCTTCCCACGGTTTAAATGAAATTATGGAACTCATTAAGTTGGGTTTCGAGGCTTCCCACGGTTTAAATGAAATTATGGAACTCATTAAGTTGGGTTTGATAAATTCATTCAGGCTTCCCACGGTTTAAATGAAATTATGGAACTCATTAAGTTGGGTTTGATAAGTTCATTTTGCTCATTAAGTTGGACAACTTCAACTAAATTAATACGTCTCTATTGGAAGATCGGGAACCCCTCGGAGGAGGTAAATACGGTTGCTAACGAGGCTTCCCACGGTCTAAATGAAATTATGGAACTCATTAAGTTGAGTTTCGTAAGTTCATTTGCTAAATGAAAGTATGGAACTCATTAAGTTGAGTTTAGTAAATTCATTTGGACTAAGTGAATCCATGAAATTATGGAACTCATTAAGTTGAGTTTAGTACTTCAACCAAATTAAGACGTCTCTATCGGATGATCGGGAATCCCTCAGAGGAGGTAACCTACACTTCAACTAAATTAAAAGGTCTCTATTGGAAGATCGGGAACCCCTCGGAGGAGGTAACCTACGAACTAAATTAAAACGTCTCTATCGGAAGATCGGGAACCCCTCGGAGGAGGTAACCTACGGTTAACTAAATTAATATGTCTCTATTGGAAGATCGGGAACCCCTCGGAGGAGGTAACCTACGGTTTAACGAGTTTTCCCACGGTCTAAATGAAACTATGGAACTCATTAAGTTGAGTTTAGTAAGTTCGTTTAATTAAAACGTCTCTATCGGAAGATCGGGAACCCCTCGGAGGAGGTAACCTACGGTTGCTTAGTAAAATGTCTCTATTGGAAGATTGGGAACCCTCGGAGGAGGTAACCTACGGTTGCTAACAAGTTTAAAACGTCTCTATTGGAAGATCGGGAACCCTCGGAGGAGGTAACCTACGGTTGCTAACGATAAAACATCTCTATTGGAAGATCGGGAACCCTCTCACAAAAAAAAATACACTTCAACTAAATTAAAACGTCTCTATTGGAAGATCGGGAACCTTCGGAGGAGGTAACCTACGATAAATATTGTCTCTATTGGAAAATCGGGAACCCCTCGGAGGAGGTAACCTACGGTTGCTAACGAGGCCGTCTCTATTGGAAAATCGGGAACCCTCGGAGGAGGTAACCTACGGTTGCTAACGAGGTTTTTATCGGAGATCGGGAACCCTCGGAGGAGGTAACCTACGGTTTGCTAACGAAAAACATCACCAAAAAATACAACTTTAACTAAATTAATACGTCTCTATTGGAAGATCGGGAGCCCTCGGAGGAGGTAACCTACTAATTAAGATGTCTATATCGGATGATCAGGAATTCCTTGGAGGAGGTAACCTATGGTTGCTAATCGAGGTCTTCCCACGGTCTAAATGAAATTATGGAACTCATTAAGTTGAGTTTAGTAAATTCATTTGGACATAAAATGTCTCCATTGGAAGATCGGGAACCCCTAGGAGGAGGTAACCTACGGTTGCTAACGAGGCTTCTATCTCTATAGGATGATCGGGAATTCCTCGGAGGAGGTAACCTATGATTGCTAACGAGGCTTCCCTCTCTATTGGAAGATCGGGAACCCTCGGAGGAGGTAACCTACGGTTGCTAACGAGGTTTTCCGCTAAATTAAAATGTCCTTATTGGAAGATCGGGAACCCCTCGGAGGAGGTAACCTACGGTTGCTAACGAGGCTTCCCAAGATCTAAATGAAATTATGGAACTCATTAAGTTGAGTTTAGTAAATTCATTTGGACTAAGTGAATATAATAGAAAATAGTGGTGCCGAAACAGAGGAACCGTAGGATCCTAACCGGTGTCGATCTAATCAACTTTAGCATCCCCTATAAAATTTAAAGAACTACAAACATAGGGCCACCTAATTTGACATCATAACTTAACACCCTAGAAAACTCAAACTCGCCACAGCAAGGAGCTTGGAGCTAACATAGTGAGCAACACGGGCATCTTCAACAGCAAAACCTGTCTTCTCTAGCTAAACCAATTTCCTTCTTTAGATATAAATAACAAGCCATAGGATTCGAGGTTGTCTGCCTAGTGCAACATAAATCCTCAACTCATCTTTAGGTCATTGTACAACCATGTTATACAATATAAGCCCTAAACTCGTCTTAGGATTCCGAGGTTGTCATTCTTCACAACCTAAATCCTCATATCTTCCAGGATATTTGTGTGATTATTTCACACGAATGTAAGTCCTAAATTAATAAAATTGACAGGATGAAACAACTAAATATTTTTTTACAAAACTGAAGCCAAACCATAAGATAGATCGAGAAGTCACTGATGTTCTCCTTCGGATCCATGACATCCTTCAGTTCTTTTTCTTTGAATTCCAAAAATAAAATGCTCCAAATTTGAGCCAATCTCATTTCACACCTCCTTGTCCGATATCGTTGAAAAGTCCTATCCTTTTGAAATTCTTGAAGATAATATTTCCTGATTTTTCTCGAGAGTTTTCTTAGGTGACTTCGGTCATTTATGATGTAATTAACAATAGGAGATTGCCCTTATAAGAAGCTTTTTACGAACCCAGCTTAATATAAACCCTATTTAATTATTCATATTAAATAGGGAAAATTGTCGGTAAATAAAACAGTTTCGCAGACCAAACGGACATTATATATTTCTTAGTTTATTTGATCGAGCCTCATCCTCAAGTCTTGTGTTTATCCTTCGGGATAGATACTGGGTTTGAGATATAGAGTTCTTTCATTTAAACTATGAAAAATTTGGGGTCAAATTGATTTCATATTTTGTTAAACTTAAATCTATATGTAAATTAAAACGTCCTTCCAAAGTGGGCGACATGATTTCAATTCTAGTGACCGACAGCTTCTTACGGGCAACTCCTCTAACCAAAAAAGTGACGATAGTTCCTAGGCGCCCTAATTAGTTTTAATTATTATGCATTGAATTTGGACAAATTTTAAAGGGACATCTAAAGTGAATCTTGAAGATTTTGAGAGTTATAATAAAAGGAGTCAAGAGATGCCAAAAATGGGTCTCTTGGTTAGTTGTGAGAGCAGCCTTTTGGTGTGTGTGTGTGTGTGTGTGTGTGTGTGTGTGTGTCTTGGAGTAGAATTGTTAGGAGAGTTGAGAATTTATCAAAGGAACTTCAGAGGTTTTGCTTGGAGAGAAGTTTAAGATAAGTGATTTATATTTTTTTTAAGTTCTATTTTATTGAGTAAACTTGAATTTTAATATAAACATGTTTTGTTGTGTTAAACCCAAGAAGTCTGAGTTATTTTCTTTATTTTTCTCCTTGCAATAAGAAATAACCATGTGTAGGATTAGAATTGTTTAAAATTTCTCTTACTTTATACTTGTGATGAGTCATTACTTCACAGTTAATTTACATATTCAATANATTTGATCGAGCCTCATCCTTAAGTCTTGTGTTTATCCTTCGGGATAGATACAGAGTTTGAGATATAGCATTCTTTCATTTAAACTATGAAAAATATGGGGTCAATTTGATTTCATATTTTGTTAAACTTAAATCTATATGTAAATTAAAACGTTCTTTTAAAGCGGGCGACAAGATTTCAATTCTGGTGACCGATAGCTTCTTACGGGCGACTCCTCCAACTAAAAAAGTGACGATAGTTCCTAGGTGCCCTAATTAGTTTTAATTATTATGCTTTGAATTTGGACAAATTTTAAAGGGGCATCTGAAGTGAATCTTGAAGATTTTGACAGTTATCATAAAAGGAGTCAAGAGATGTCAAAAATGGGTCTCTTGGTTAGTTGTGGGAGCAGCCTTTTGGTGTGTGTGTGTGTGTGTGTGTGTGTGTGTCTTAGAGTGGAATTGTTAGGAGAGTTGAGAATTCATCAAAAGAACTTCAGAGGTTTTGCTTGGAGAGAAGTTTAAGATAAGTAATTTATATTTTTTTTAGTTTTGTTTTATTGAGTAAACTTGAATTTTAATATAAACATGTTTTATTGTGTTAACCCTAAGAAGTTTGAGTTATTTTCTTTATTTTTCTCCTTGCAATAAGAAATAACCATGTGTAGGATTAAAATTGTTTAAGATTTCTCTTACTTTATACTTGTGATGAATCATTACTTCGTACTTAATTTATATATTCAATATGACCACTTGGTATGTTAAAACTTGTGAATTCATAATGACCTGGGAGGGCTATGTATTCCTCAAATAGTAAGAATTACATTAATCTAGAGGATGATAAGGTATTCCATAGGTTAGTGCAATTAGATAGAGAGATAAGTTTTGATGGTGTAAATGTAAATTGGTGATTATATGGTGATAGGCTGGAACCTTAACCAATTTGATCTAGAGTTTGAAACTTAAGGCTAGGTTAGTCCAAAAATTGTGGGCATAGTGAGTAATCTAGAGTGACAGAATAGAACATACCCAACATAACCAAGGATTTAGGAACTTAAATTTAGGTTAACTAATGTTATTTATGCACTTGGAAGAGGGTAAATAACATGTATGCTCATATTTGACACAATACTACATTTAAACCTTTTAACATTTGATTCTTACACTGATTATGATCTCATTGCAATGAGAAAGACTTTCATATAATTTGAACTTATATATGTAAAGTTAGTTTAGAAACACTTAGCATTTTCTTTAAGTTTGAAATTGAATTAATAAGAATTAGTTACTTATTTTTACATAAACTTGCGACCTTATTTCCTAGACAATTGCTTGGAGTTTAAGTAAAGTTTAATGAAGTCATAAAAAGAGTTTTGACCTTCCCTGTGGGATCGATAATGAGTTTTTAAAACAAAATCCTATATTACTTGAACGATATGTGTACTTCCGTTTCAATCTTAGTGAAGTTTTGAAATCAATAATTAGAAGATTGTATACCTGCGTCAATAGCAGTAGCAGCAGTACAAACATAAAATTATATTATCAGCACGAAAAGGGGGTCAAGTTTTTGGCGTTATTGCCAATTACTGAAAGTAAAGAAGATATACACAAAGAAAGTACATCAAATTGCAAGTCATCTAACAATCTCATAAAAAAACTACAATCTTCAATTTAGAAAGAAAGTTTATAGATTATCACAAGTAAATTTAAAATTAAAACTTTAATGATATAAGAAAATAATTTATTTTTTTGATCTTAGAAGAATTAAATAACTCTAGCTAAAATGTGTGATAATGGTCGACAATGTGAACAAAGTCGAGAGAAGGTGTAAAGGAGTGGAAAAGATAAGGCAAAATGAAGAAAGGGGGGCTTAAGTATGAAAAATTAAAAGAGATTATTGGTTGAAATTTTCAATGATTAAATGACTAATTTGATACTTTCTTTTATTGATTGTCAACTAATAGTAACTGCTGAGATTGTTCGACAATGACATTACAAGCGAATTCACCCAATTAAATAACTCTAGCTAAAATGAGCGATAATAGTCAACAATGTGAACAAAGTCGAGAGAAGGTGTAAAGGAGTGGAAAAGATAAGGCAAAATGAAGAAAGGGGGGCTTAAGTATGAAAAATTAAAAGAGATTATTGGTTGAAATTTTCAATGATTAAATGACTAATTTGATATATTCTTTTATTGATTGTCAACCAATAGTAACACCTGATATTGTTGAACATTGACATTACAAGCGAATTCACCCAATTTGCAAATAATCATCACCAAAATAACATCGTCGCTCAACATCACCAATAAAAACAATACTCATTATCACTAAAAGGACAACACTTGCTATCACTGAGGTCGACACTCTCTATCACCAATATTGTGGATGTCCTCCATCATTAATAAGAGAGAGACCTATCATTGCAATAATAAGGCTCACATTTATCACTACATCTAAGTTTAATATATATTATCACTACATCAATACTCATTGTTGATGTCAGTCGTTAACACTAAGGTCAATGTCCATCGTCATTGGTCACCCTTTCTATAAAAAGAACTGAGCATATCATTGATGCCTCTTAATGACAACATTAAAGCATTAGAACTACTTTCAGTTTCACCACGAAAATAATCTTTTACAATCAAATTTATTGCATCACATTGAAGTCTTCGATTACTGGGAATTTCAATCCGTGTAATATATGAGCCAAACTTATGAATTACTTCTGACTAAAGTAACCGCTGTGATTTTTCTAAACTTTACAAATAAAAAATTTGGTCATATATATATATATATATATATATATATATATATATATATATATATATATAT
>JXCR01139960.1:316215-369790 GCA_002079205.1 Phalaenopsis hybrid cultivar | reverse complement strand
ATATATATATATATATATATATTATAAATTTCAAAATAATATATACCAATCACATAACTTGCATATAAAATAAATAAATAAATAATATACAATAACAAGCCTTTATCTCACTAAGTGGAGTCGGTTACATGAATAATTTTACTCCATTGAGTTCCATTGAGTGTCATATTTTCATTTAATTCTACTAAATTAAGATCATTTTTTATACAATATTTTTAAGTTTTTCCAGGTCTACCTCTACCTTTCTTAACACATTGAATCTAACTGGATCATCAAATGGTTGACCTTTAATGTGACCAGACCATTTAAAACGGCTCTCTCAATTTTTTCCTCCACTGGAGCTACACTAAACCTATCACAGATATATTCATTTCGTTTTTGTAAAGCCACTCATCCACCTAAGCATTCTCATCTCAACAACATTTAACTTAGTTTTTTATGCTTCTCTTTTAAAGGCAAACATTTAACGCCATAGAGCATTGCACGTCTCACCACCATCTTATAAAACTTTTTTTTTAGTCTAAGCTATATTTTTCTATCACACAAGAGGCCCAAAGCATTCCTCAACTTCAACCAACCAACTTGAATCTACTACNAACAACATTTAACTTAGTTTTTTATGCTTCTCTTTTAAAGGCAAACATTTAACGCCATAGAGCATTGCAGGTTTCACCACCATCTTATAAATTTTTTTTTTTTAGTCTAAGCAATATTTTTCTATCACACAAGAGGCCCAAAGCATTCCTCAACTTCAACCAACCAACTTGAATTCTACTACTACCATCCCCATCTATATCACCATCACTTTGAACAATAAACTTGAGATATCTAAAGCGTTCACACATTTTAATAATTTGATCACCATAGTTATAACTCTGTCACTAAAACTACTACTACTAAAATTACCTTCCATGTATTTAGTTTTAGTTCTACTCAAACGAAGGCCTTTAGACTCCAATGTAGACCTCTATAATTCAAGTTTATCCGNCAACTGTCCACCAATGATTCAAACCCTCAAGCCAGGAAAGCATAAATTTGGATCAAATATATTCCTGACCCCAGGAAACTTGGAGATTTTATTAAGCAAGATAACTAAGAGGCAGGATTAAATGTGGTTCTCAAAATCACGTGACCTAATATTAGAAAGAGCAGGCAGGAAAACATACAACGAAGTAAAATAAAACCCTTATCTGAGAACTTAAATATCAAGCCTAAGCTTTCATTTCATTTTGGCTTGCAATAATTGGTCAACAAAAGCAAGTTACAACTGCAGGTTCATATATTTTCTTACAGAAAACCATTTCTTTTGATATCTAAGAACTTTTGAAAACGAATATGACGCAATTGCCCAACATGACTGGGGACTAATCACCCACTAACTATACCAGACCAAAGTTTAAGGTCAATTATAAAAGATGTTTGTCCTTTCTGTGGCACTTGATTGAACATCATTAAAAGCAAACATGACACTTTAACTCATGCAAAAAATCAGGCACAGAGAGAGAGAAAAAAGGTTCTGAATTGAAGCTTCCTCATATATGAACATTTAATTCTCGACAATAAAGTCAGCAACAACAGGATTCTACAATCTATCATAAATATTTGAGACTTTACAACAACAGCAAAAATTATTAAACAAACACCATTTTCTTTTACGTATCATCCAGCTCAACTTGAATTTCCGGGACAAGTTCCACATATTTATTTTATATTATCTTATCGGGCAACTCTTGACATCACCTTTCAATGCTATGGCACATTAATCTGTAAGGAAAGATCTCAACAAAACACAGAATTATAGAACCAAAAAAAAAAAAAAAATANACCAACTAGCATCAGTATAGACTTCCACCTCTTCGTTCTTGATTTTCTCAAAAATTAATCCATAATCAAGAGTCTTCTTAAAAAACCTCAGGATTTTGTACACCATCCACCACAAATGCTCTTCATTTGGGTTATTCATATGTTGGCTGACAATCCTGCCAAAATATGCGATATCGAGTCTCATATGTGANGTACACCATCCACCACAAATGCTCTTCATTTGGGTTATTCATATGTTGGCTGACAATCCTGCCAAAATATGCAATATCAAGTCTCATATGTGATAGCTTAATGGACTTTTCTACCAATTTTTAATATCTTGCCTTGTACATATGGCACTTTCTTCTCCCATTTTTAACTTCTAGTTGGGATCCACTAAAGTGTCAACAGACTTACATAAAGTCATCTATATCTCCTTAAGTAGCTTTAGTATGTATTTCTTCTATAATATAATAATGCATTTCACGAAACTTGCTACCTCTATACTAAGAAAATATTTCACAGTTTCGAGGTCAACGATTTCAAACTCCGTAGCAACAACTTTGATGTTAAGAATCTCTCTTTCATCATCACTAGTAAAGATCAAATCAATTACATATACTATCAGTGTAACAATCTTATCTCCCTAAGTGTGTATTACAAATAAAGTATGATCAGCTTGACTTTGAGAATACCGATTAGATCTCAAACATTCAAAATAACTTTTAAGTTTTTTTAAGTATTTTTAAAAAGAATCATATTTTAATCACATAGATAAACAAGTTTTATTTCAAATCAAAACATAAAAAACTTATAAGTTTTGGCAATCTTTAGCATTTTTCATAGGTTTCATAGGGGTCGATTGGGATCACTTTCATTTTTTTATATTTTATTTTTCGCTTTATTTTGCTATGTTTTGATTTAAAACAAAACATTATTTGATATGCCATAGCTTGTTTAGTCGTTATTAAAACTCTCGAAAATAAAAAAAATTAAAGCTTTGACAATCTTTAGCATTTTTTATAGGTTACATGGGGGTTGATAGGTATCACATTTATTTTTTGTATTTTGTTTTTGCTTTGGATTGTTCAAAACAAAACCTTTTTTGATATGGCATAACTTGTTTAGTTGTTATTAAAACTCTCAAAACAACTTTAGATGTTTTGAGTGTTTTTAAAAACAAGCTAATTTGTTTCAAAAAAGAAAGTACCGAACAAACATGTTTTAAAATAAAATTAAAAACAAAAGCAAAAGAAAAAAAAAATCCCAAACTAGCTTAGAGTCCGTTATAGGATTCATTCACTTTTAAATAGTCTTTTTGCATAAGCGGGATGGTTGTGTAGGAGGCACAATTCACCATTATTGGGCTGCATGGATCAATTTCCATCAAACACGATTAGGAGCATAGATGACATGGGCAAAGATGTTTAAATTAGCCAAGTACCAGATTTAGTTTTGATACTAGAAGAAACTAAAGAAGTGGAATTGAAACGGATTGATTTAGGGTGAGTTTAAAACTTTGCTTAAAAGTACTATAATATATCACAAAGAAAATTGAGTCAATCATAATAGTTATGCTTTATTTCATACATTTGAAATAATTATTCCAAATCATTCTTCTCCAACCCTTCCAATTTGATGTGGACATAAATTTATTAAATTTATGTTATAAAGGATGTCTAAGTTATTTATATCATAATATATTCTTATTTTATTAAAATTATTTTAGTATAAGCCATTTATTAACAATTTCTTAATAATTTTTTATTTGTTTGTTAGCAGTTTTTAGTAGCTTGTTATTTCTTTCATTCATAAATATGAGAATTCTGAGTGGAAGTAATTGATGGCATTTTTCATTGGGCAGACACTTGCCTGCTTTCATTCCACAATTTTCATCATTCACTCATACTTCATTTTTCATTTCTTGCTTCATTCTTCTTCTATGTTTATCATCATCGGTTGAAAATGAGATTGAATTTAATCGTATTTGCCATACTCTGATTTCTTTACATTGAGTGTAAATTCAAGCAACAAATAAAATATATCTCTTCTTGGTCGAAAATGTTTGATAATTTTTAGGAAATAAGTGGTGTATAAGAGAGGGGAATACGCTAAGGATAAGGAAATTGAAAAGTAGCAAAATGCAAATAAAATAGATCTTATTCTTACTAACATTTAATTCTTTTCCGCTATTAATCCTCAATTGCTTCTTTTTGCATTCTTCAATGTTCCCCCCCAAGTCTTACTCCCCCTCTTCTTCTCCTTGTCATCTAGTCTTTTTTTCCACTAATCGTTCCTATTACTTTGGCATTCAAGAATTTATCACCCTTGCTCCTCCCGATCTTAGGTAGAAGAGAGAAAGCTAGAAAGAGCTAGAATAGAAAGTGATGTAGTCAGCCACTTAAGAAAGAGGAGAACAAGTAAGGTGAAAAGAGACAACTTTGCGCAGATTTCATTCACAATGATATAAATCTTTAATACATGCTAGCATATAGATGAAACAAATATGACAAAATTTAAATTTAAAAATAAATCAAACTCTAACTAAGGCAACTCGTATAGATACTCTTTTTACGACTAGGAAGGAGGAGGACCAATGGTTCAGAATGTGGCTTATTACAAGTATTAATCCCCTCCTTATTTTCATATATGTAATTTAAACTCCTCATCCTCTATTCCTGAATAATCCGAACTAACAGATTTTTTACATTGACCTCCTTCATGGATTTATCTTGGAGGGACAAGAAAGGTGATGGATTTACATTATTGCTCCTTAATGGATTTTATCATGCCAAGCAAACGTCCTAATCTTCATCTCTGAATTTTTTTACAGTTCAAAGCCTCCTGGACAGCAAACAGCCTTGAGTAGTTTCAATTTACCACTATTAACATTTGCACGATCTATCATTTTCCCGCTTAACTAAGAAAAGACAATTTTCAAACTAGAAACCAATGATTTGGATTATGATGCCGATTCATATCCCGTAAGTAAATATGGTATGAATTATTATACTTCACTAATTTCCAACAGCAGTAATTTATGCTCACCCTATTCGAATGCTTGTTATTATGCCAGATTATAGAATATCAGAACTACATGAGTTATGACAATTATTTTATCATATGCATGACATGCAAAATCTTTATCATATTTTAAAAACATGATCAGTACGGCATGGCGGTCCAACTGTCCACCAATGATTCAAACCCTCAAGCCAGGAAAGCATAAATTTGGATCAAATATATTCCTGATCCCAGGAAACTTATAGATTTTATTAAGCAAGATAACTAAGAGGCAGGATTAAATGTGGTTCTCAAAATCACGTGACCTAATATTAGAAAGAGCAGGCAGGAAAACATACAACGAAGTAAAATAAAAGCTTTATCTGAGAACTTAAATATCAAGCCTAACCTTTCATTTCATTTTGGCTTGCAATAATTGGTCAACAAAAGCAAGTTACAACCGCAGCTTCATATATTTTCTTACAGAAAACCATTTCTTTTGATATCTCAGAACTTTTGAAAAACGAATATGACGCAATTGCCCAACATGACTGGGGACTAATCACCCACTAACTATACCAGACCAAAGTTTAAGGTCAATTATAAAAGATGTTTGTCCTTTCTGTGGCACTTGATTGAACATCATTAAAAGCAAACATGACACTTTAACTCATGCAAAAAATCAGGCACAGAGAGAGAGAAAAAAGGTTCTGAATTGAAGCTTCCTCATATACGAACATTTAATTCTCGACAATAAAGTCAGCAACAACAGGATTCTACAATCTATCATATATATTTGAGACTTTACAACAACAGAAAAAATTATTAAACAAACAACATTTTCTTTTACGTATCATCCAGCTCAACTTGAATTTCCGGGACAAGTTCCACATTTATTTTATATTATCTTATCGGGCAACTCTTGACATCACCTTTCAATGCTATGGCACATTAATCTGAAGGAAAGATCTCAACAAAACACAGAATTATAGAACCAAAAAAAAAAAGAAAATGGAATAAGCTCAAATGTTGGACCAACCAAATAATGTTATCTTATATGAAACCTGAAATCACCTAATGCAAAAATGGAATATGCTCAATTGTTGTCCATTCTGTCAGGGTTACAGCAGCAAATACTCACTCCTTGCTTGTGGAACCAATTCTCTTCAAAGAATGAGAAATAATAAATAAATCATAATAAGCAAACTAGTCTGTTTGTCATCCTTAATATGTTGTCTGTGTGTTTATTCAAGTGAGATTTGCAACAATAATCTTTGAAAGCATACAGGGAAAAAGGGATAAGGAGAGACCACATCATGAAATGGAAGAGTATCTTCCTTAAGAGTAAGGATACCGAAAAAGATTTCAAACTATCTTGATGGTAGTTTGTTAGACATTAATTTACTCCGTCAATACAACAGCTTTAGAAAACCATGAATAACATGAAAAATAAGTCACTAAAGTTGATATGATGGCAATGCTCGCTTAGCAATAAGTTTAGAGTGAAAAGATAAAAATGTAAGAAAAAGAAAAAAAGGCTTACCATCCTGTCATGAACTTTTTTGAAGCCCAGCTATGGAACACTTTATAAAATGCCTGCATGGAAAGATTATCACTCACTTAAAGGAGCATAAAATTCTATTAATATTTTTCATTAAACAAAACAAAACGAAAAAAAAAATCGACATAATCACAAATACTGTTTTCTTGAAAATAGCAATATGCAAGTGGGCACAAGAATAAGGGTAAAACTTTCACGAATCTTTCATAGCTATAAGATATCGCATTCAATTATTCTAATCCAACAAGATTTTTAATACTTATCTTCAACAGATGTTAAATAAATTACTATCAGCTGATCACTCATAAGAGGAAGATCCTAGGACAATCCCAAAATAATCAACTCATGCCAGACTGCGTTGAGGCATGAGATAGCAAGTTGACATGAAAGGTCTTGGAAAGAAGAGGGGAAGGTCAAATTGACAATTTGTTATGGTAGTTACCTTTGAACATCCTCTTTTTCTTTATAAATCTGACATCAATTTCCACTGCTTATCTTAATAGTATATCACCCTTCATTATCCATATTCTAATCACTTGAGTTTATCTTTCCACTATCCTATTTTCAATATATACTCCTTCGCTAATGTACCATTAAACTAATCATTTATCAATCAATATTGCTTAATCTTGCCACATATCCAGCTTAACAATCACATTTTGAAAATGCTCAAGTTGACCACTGACGCGGGACTTACCGCTAGACGCAGACGCGGGATGGGACTTCCGGCTACCCTAGCCAGCCGGCTGAACCAGACTGGTCTGTTAAAGACCGGTCTAGGGGAATCCCGAGCAAAGCGACCTGGGCGAGTCTCCTGACAAGGCGAGCGGCCTCCCACACGCCTCCTTCCTTTTTTGCTGCTTCTTATTTAGAAGTATTTTAATGGCTAATTTCTGAATATTTATTGCCTCCCCACCCCTTCCTTTTTTATCGGAGTTTCATTCTTTACTTCTTTCCTTTCTTCTTCAGGTAACAGTCTATTTATTTGTTCTTTTCTGTGTTTAGGGGGAGTATTTGATGTGCTTTCTTTCAAAAAACTTATGTGGAGTCTTTTTTCCCCTTGTGAGCTATATCTGAGGAGGCGGTGATGCTCCGGCTGTATCCTATTCTAAGATAGCGATTGTAGTTCCCCTTTTACCTTCCCCTAAACCTTCCCTGCCCTGTCCCTTAGCCACTTTCTACTCTAATCCTTCCCCAACCCTGCCAGCCCACTTTCCAGACGACCAACTTGTTGTCCAACACCTCCAACTCTGTTGTCCGACCCAGCAACCCGCTATTTTGCAACCAAACCTACCGCTGAATACTGCATCCTAGTTATCGCCGCCCCGAGACAACAAACCTCTGTTGTTCATGCCATTTGTACCCCAATTTCTTGTATTCTTTACACTAGATAGCCAGCCCTCTAGCTGTTCCTGCAGTTTCTCATTCCACATTTGTTGTCGCCATCCACCTAGCCAACCTCCACCACCCGTGGGATGCACTTGCGAGATGTTTTTGNTCATTATCCATATTCTAATCACTTGAGTTTATCTTTCCACTATCCTATTTTCAATATATACTCCTTCGCTAACGTACCATTAAACTAATCATTTATCAATCGATATTGTTTAATCTTGCCACATATCTAGCTTAACAATCACATTTTGAAAATGCTAAAGTTGACCACTGACGCGGGACTTCCCACTAGACGCAGACGCGGGATGGGACTTCCGGCTACCCTAGCCAGCCGGCTGAACCAGAATGGTCTGTTAAAGACCGGTCTAGGGGAATCCTGAGCAAAGCGACCTAAGCGAGTCTCCTGACAAGGCGAGCGGCCTCCCACACCCCTCTCCTCCTTCCTTTTTTGCTGCTTCTTATTTGGAAGTATTTTAATGGCTAATTTCTGAATATTTATTGCCTCCCCACCCCTTCCTTTTTTATCGGAGTTTCATTCTTTACTTCTTTCCTTTCTTCTTCAGGTAACAGTCTATTTATTTGTTCTTTTCTGTGTTTAGGGGGAGTATTTGATGTGCTTTCTTTCAAAAAACTTATGTGGAGTCTTTTTTCCCCTTGTGAGCTATATCTGAGGAGGCGGTGATGCTCCGGCTGTATCCTATTCTAAGATAGCGATTGTAGCTCCCTATTTACCTTCCCCTAAACCTTCCTTGCCCTGTCCCTTAGCCACTTTCTACTCTAATCCTTCCCCAACCCTGCCAGCCCACTTTCCAGACGACCAACTTGTTGTCCAGCACCTCCAACTCTGTTGTCCGACCCAGCAACCCGCTATTTTGCAACCAAACCTACCGCCGAATACTGCATCCTTGTTATCGCAGCCCCGAGACAGCAAACCTCTGTTGTTCATGCCATTTGTACCCCAATTTCTTGTATTCTTTGCACTAGATAGCCAGCCCTCTAGCTGTTCCTGCAGTTTCTCATTCCACATTTGCTGTCGCCATCCACCTAGCCAACCTCCACCACCCGTGGGATGCACTTGCGAGATGTTTTTTTGTTGTTTCATGTGTTGGTGATCTTATCTTCAGTTTGTGTTGTGTTGTAACCCTATTTCTCTATTAATAGAAGTTATTTGTGTGTTTTCATTGTTTTTCCTATTAATTCTAGTATCACTATTCACAACATTATGGTCGTTCAACATTCAAATCTACAACATAGATGGCNTGTTTCATGTGTTGGTGATCTTATCTTCAGTTTGTGTTGTGTTGTAACCCTATTTCTCTATTAATAGAAGTTGTTTTGTGTGTTTTCATTGTTTTTCCTATTAATTCTGGTATCACTATTCATAACATTATGGTCGTTCACATTCAAATCTACAACATAGATGGTAAAATAATATTTTTATAAAGATTTAGTTAATCAATTAAGAAATGATTTTTTGTCACAATTTCTTTCAGTGGAGGAGTAAGTTAATAATTTTAAAAATAACATCAATTTTTATTTATTTATCAATGAATAATTGCTTTAATAGATAAAAGTGAATTTATTGTTTATNTCAATTTTTATTTATTTATCAATGAATAATTGCTTTAATAGATAAAAGTGAATTTATTGTTTATAAAAAAAAATCCAAATTAATTTTCATAATTGATATTTGTTAAAATAGTATTACATATAAACAAAATCTTCAACTATGAGATAATCAATTATTTATTTTCTTAATAGTATTAACAGATGTGAATTCAAAAATTTATTATTTTTAAACAATAAGAGATTTGTCCAAAATAAATGAGAAAAAAGTTTATTATTTAAAAGAGATTATAGTTTTTTNTAAAATAGTATTACATATAAACAAAATCTTCTACTATAAGATAATCAATTATTTATTTTCTTAATAGTATTAACAGATGTAAATTCAAAAATTTATTATTTTTAAACAATAAGAGATTTGTCCAAAATAAATGAGAAAAATGTTTATTATTTAAAAGAGATTATAGTTTTTTTTTTATGTTGACTCTAAAAAATGTATAGGTTAAAAGTATTCATTTAATCTATTAAGCTTTCACAGTATTNTTTTCATAGGTTTCATAGGGGTCGATTGGGATCACTTTCATTTTTTTATATTTTATTTTTCGCTTTATTTTGCTATGTTTTGATTTAAAACAAAACATTATTTGATATGCCATAGCTTGTTTAGTCGTTATTAAAACTCTCGAAAATAAAAAAAATTAAAGCTTTGACAATCTTTAGCATTTTTTATAGGTTACATAGGGGTTGATAGGTATCACNCTCCTAATTTACAAACTTATCAAATATATCTAACCAAAATTAAGAAAGGAAATATTCTGAAATAAAAAAAAAATAACATAGAATAGGAAGAAAATAAACTAAACTAGAGATTCTTAAGTTATCCCAATCAAATCCTACAAGGATTTTCTCAAATTTCCACTCCCCCTCAAGTTGGGTCGTAGATGCTGCAGAGCGCATTGAACTCTGAGAAGGTTCTTAAAGGAAGAGNCTGTGGCACTTGATTGAACATCATTAAAAGCAAACATGACACTTTAACTCATGCAAAAAATCAGGCACAGAGAGAGAGAAAAAAGGTTCTGAATTGAAGCTTCCTCATATACGAACATTTAATTCTCGACAATAAAGTCAGCAACAACAGGATTCTACAATCTATCATATATATTTGAGACTTTACAACAACAGAAAAAATTATTAAACAAACAACATTTTCTTTTACGTATCATCCAGCTCAACTTGAATTTCCGGGACAAGTTCCACATTTATTTTATATTATCTTATCGGGCAACTCTTGACATCACCTTTCAATGCTATGGCACATTAATCTGAAGGAAAGATCTCAACAAAACACAGAATTATAGAACCAAAAAAAAAAAGAAAATGGAATAAGCTCAAATGTTGGACCAACCAAATAATGTTATCTTATATGAAACCTGAAATCACCTAATGCAAAAATGGAATATGCTCAATTGTTGTCCATTCTGTCAGGGTTACAGCAGCAAATACTCACTCCTTGCTTGTGGAACCAATTCTCTTCAAAGAATGAGAAATAATAAATAAATCATAATAAGCAAACTAGTCTGTTTGTCATCCTTAATATGTTGTCTGTGTGTTTATTCAAGTGAGATTTGCAACAATAATCTTTGAAAGCATACAGGGAAAAAGGGATAAGGAGAGACCACATCATGAAATGGAAGAGTATCTTCCTTAAGAGTAAGGATACCGAAAAAGATTTCAAACTATCTTGATGGTAGTTTGTTAGACATTAATTTACTCCGTCAATACAACAGCTTTAGAAAACCATGAATAACATGAAAAATAAGTCACTAAAGTTGATATGATGGCAATGCTCGCTTAGCAATAAGTTTAGAGTGAAAAGATAAAAATGTAAGAAAAAGAAAAAAAGGCTTACCATCCTGTCATGAACTTTTTTGAAGCCCAGCTATGGAACACTTTATAAAATGCCTGCATGGAAAGATTATCACTCACTTAAAGGAGCATAAAATTCTATTAATATTTTTCATTAAACAAAACAAAACGAAAAAAAAAATCGACATAATCACAAATACTGTTTTCTTGAAAATAGCAATATGCAAGTGGGCACAAGAATAAGGGTAAAACTTTCACGAATCTTTCATAGCTATAAGATATCGCATTCAATTATTCTAATCCAACAAGATTTTTAATACTTATCTTCAACAGATGTTAAATAAATTACTATCAGCTGATCACTCATAAGAGGAAGATCCTAGGACAATCCCAAAATAATCAACTCATGCCAGACTGCGTTGAGGCATGAGATAGCAAGTTGACATGAAAGGTCTTGGAAAGAAGAGGGGAAGGTCAAATTGACAATTTGTTATGGTAGTTACCTTTGAACATCCTCTTTTTCTTTATAAATCTGACATCAATTTCTACTGCTTATCTTAATAGTATATCACCCTTCATTATCCATATTCTAATCACTTGAGTTTATCTTTCCACTATCCTATTTTCAATATATACTCCTTCGCTAATGTACCATTAAACTAATCATTTATCAATCAATATTGCTTAATCTTGCCACATATCCAGCTTAACAATCACATTTTGAAAATGCTCAAGTTGACCACTGACGCGGGACTTACCGCTAGACGCAGACGCGGGATGGGACTTCCGGCTACCCTAGCCAGCCGGCTGAACCAGACTGGTCTGTTAAAGACCGGTCTAGGGGAATCCCGAGCAAAGCGACCTGGGCGAGTCTCCTGACAAGGCGAGCGGCCTCCCACACGCCTCCTTCCTTTTTTGCTGCTTCTTATTTAGAAGTATTTTAATGGCTAATTTCTGAATATTTATTGCCTCCCCACCCCTTCCTTTTTTATCGGAGTTTCATTCTTTACTTCTTTCCTTTCTTCTTCAGGTAACAGTCTATTTATTTGTTCTTTTCTGTGTTTAGGGGGAGTATTTGATGTGCTTTCTTTCAAAAAACTTATGTGGAGTCTTTTTTCCCCTTGTGAGCTATATCTGAGGAGGCGGTGATGCTCCGGCTGTATCCTATTCTAAGATAGCGATTGTAGTTCCCCTTTTACCTTCCCCTAAACCTTCCCTGCCCTGTCCCTTAGCCACTTTCTACTCTAATCCTTCCCCAACCCTGCCAGCCCACTTTCCAGACGACCAACTTGTTGTCCAGCACCTCCAACTCTGTTGTCCGACCCAGCAACCCGCTATTTTGCAACCAAACCTACCGCCGAATACTGCATCCTTGTTATCGCAGCCCCGAGACAGCAAACCTCTGTTGTTCATGCCATTTGTACCCCAATTTCTTGTATTCTTTGCACTAGATAGCCAGCCCTCTAGCTGTTCCTGCAGTTTCTCATTCCACATTTGTTGTCGCCATCCACCTAGCCAACCTCCACCACCCGTGGGATGCACTTGCGAGATGTTTTTTTGTTGTTTCATGTGTTGGTGATCTTATCTTCAGTTTGTGTTGTGTTGTAACCCTATTTCTCTATTAATAGAAGTTATTTGTGTGTTTTCATTGTTTTTCCTATTAATTCTAGTATCACTATTCACAACATTATGGTCGTTCAACATTCAAATCTACAACATAGATGGCAAAATAATATTTTTATAAAGATTTAGTTAATCAATTAAGAAATGATTTTTTGTCACAATTTCTTTCAGTGGAGGCGTAAATTAATAATTTTAAAAATAACATCAATTTTTATTTATTTATCAATGAATAATTGCTTTAATAGATAAAAGTGAATTTATTGTTTATAAAAAAAATCCAAATTAATTTTCATAATTGATATTTGTTAAAATAGTATTACATATAAACAAAATCTTCTACTATAAGATAATCAATTATTTATTTTCTTAATAGTATTAACAGATGTAAATTCAAAAATTTATTATTTTTAAACAATAAGAGATTTGTCCAAAATAAATGAGAAAAATGTTTATTATTTAAAAGAGATTATAGTTTTTTTTTTATGTTGACTCTAAAAAATGTATAGGTTAAAAGTATTCATTTAATCTATTAAGCTTTCACAGTATTAAAATTGGCTATTATTATAATCCACACAAAATACAAGCATTATTCCAAGTTTAGCTTGAATTTAACTTGATTAATCATCTTCGACTTAAACCGAATTAGCACAGATCTTCATCTTCTTGTTAAAGAAAAATATATATTTGATGAAAATAGAAAATGCCAACAAAATGAAATATATATTCAAAGAATAAAAAAAAATATTTTAAAACTCAAGAATTTGGTTTAACTACTTTATGTCTTCAAATATTAAGAATCTCTATTGTGGATAAAAATAGTAAAACCTATGATAAAGAATTTTTCTATTGAAATCCTAAAAAGAAGTGATCAAGAAAGAGTTTGACATGACTTCAGAAATTTTCAGCATGACTTTCTAGCAAAAGAGAAGAGAGGATAATTGATACAACAACAACAAACCCTTTATCCCACTAAGTATGATCAGCTACATGAATTCTTTTTCTCTACTGTGTCCTATTGAGTGTCATATTTTCATTTAATTCTAATAAATTAATATCACTTTCTATACGACTTGCCCTATCCTTTTTAGGCCTACCACTACCTTTCTTAACATAAGTCAAATAAAAATATGTACTCTCCAAACTAGGTCATCAGATGGTCAATGCTTAGTGTGATTAGGGCTGTTAGTAAGCCGATTTTGAGCCAGGCCAGCTCAAAATCGGCTCAGATATATTAATTTCGGATTGAAATTGGCTCGTGGTTCGTTATATTCAATTTCAAGCCAGCTCGGCCCGAAATTGAATCGAGCTCGATCCGGCTCGAAATCGAAACAAGCTAGCACAAATTTGAGTTATTTGGATCTATTGCTACTTGAATCAGTCCGATCCGGCTCAAAATCAAAACAAGATGGCTCAACTTGACTTCTTTGGATTTATTCTAGCTCGAAATCAACTCTTAGCTAGTTATATTCGATTTTATTTAGCATTATAAATAATTTTTATAAATAAAAATATTTCAAGCTGATCTCGAGCTAGTTCANTCAACTCTTAGCTCGTTATATTCGATTTTATTTAGCATTATAAATAATTTTTATAAATAAAAATACTTCAAGCTGATCTCGAGCCAATTCGAGCTGATCCATGTATGACCCAAAATCGGCTAGAAAAAAATTCGATCAAAAGTTTAGCTCGGCTAGTTTATTTCGATCTGATCATGATCCAAGCTAAATTTTGAATCAATTTTGCAGTGATTAACGAGCTTCAAGCTAAACTTACAGCCCTAAATGTGATCAAACCATCTAAAACAACTCTCTAATCTTGTCTACTAGTGGAGCTACTCCAATCCTTTCACAGATATTTTCGTTTCTCATTTTGTCTCCAAGTGTAAAGTCACTCATCCACTGAAGCATTCTCATCTCAACAACATTTAATGAGTTGAATATAAGCAATATCAACATCTTTCTTTTCTAGAACTATCTAAAGTACAAAATAGGATCATTGATAATAAATTAATTTGTTGCCAACAGAAAGCTTTCTCTACAATTAGTTCTTTTGTCCACAATTTAGTCCTATTACTAGTACAAATAAAGTAAGGCTTTTCTTAGGATTTTCTTACTATAACAAGTTCAGGAATTCATAAAAGAAAAAAATTTGTGCTTTAGACAATAAGATTGACGAGAAAAAAATTGAGGACGCTAAAAAAGGAATTGATTATACCAATCACCTGAATAATCCTGAGTAGAATTTCTCCTGGAGATGGGAAAGGGAGGAACAAACAAAACTGCTAAGCAGCTTGATATCGTCATCCAAGCGGCTGACATAGGCATGATCAGACCTATTCTTGAAACTCGAGTTCACAGCAAAAAAAAACTTGCTATAGCCAAACGTCATCGCCACTGGAGTGGGGCTGCTCTTTGTGAATGGTCGAATAAAATTTTATGGAAAAAATAATTATGCTTGTTTTAGTTGGCTAGATAAGTGGGTGGGTGCAAGAGCCTCCAATGTCCTCACAGCAGGTTCGCCCATAGATAATTGGATTCACTAATCAATTAATTAAGTAGACATGTCAATATGACATCCATTATAATAACCAATTGTCCTTGACAATATTTTTAACATAATTAATTTATCATCGTCAGTCTTTTTTCAACTATTTGGTGAATCCTCATTTTTCATTCTTTCATGAAAAGTGTTGCCAGAGATTTAACNGACATCCATTATAATAACCAATTGTCCTTGACAATATTTTTAACATAATTAATTTATCATCGTCAGTCTTTTCTCAACTATTTGGTGAATCCTCATTTTTCATTCTTTCATGAAAAGTGTTGCCAGAGATTTAAAACAAAATCTTTGCAATAATTTTGAACAATTTTCAAGGATATAACCTCAAGCCTATTGCTCCGTCCTATTCCTATAACAATAATCTTTTTCTACAAGGCCAATGGGCTGCATTTTCAATATTTCTTCATGCATGCCAAACCACATAATTTTTTTTTTCAAATATAACTAATCTTTATTAAATGCAAATCCAACTATTTATCTAATACACTCATTCATTAATTTATCCCTTTTAATTTTGCCACGAATCCATTTTAACTTTCTCATTTCTAATACACAACTTAAATATCAATAACCATTTTATCACCTAACACTCCATCCATGCATGACACAACATCATCAATCAACCACAATTTTATAAAATTTGTCTCAAATCTCTATGATACTTTCTTATCGCATAACACTTTCANAACAATAATCTTTTTCTACAAGGCCAATGGGCTGCATTTTCAATATTTCTTCATGCATGCCAAACCACATAAATTTTTTTTTCAAATATAACTAATCTTTATTAAATGCAATTCCAACTATTTATCTAATACACTCATTCATTAATTTATCCCTTTTAATTTTTCCACGAATCCATTTTAACTTTCTCATTTCTAATACACAACTTAAATATCAATAACCATTTTATCACCTAACACTCCATCCATGCATGACACAACATCATCAATCAACCACAATTTTATAAAATTTGTCTCAAATCTCTATGATAGTTTCTTATCGCATAACACTTTCAAGGTACATTTTCAATTTAATCTAGTCATAACTCTAGAAGTTATATCTTGGTTTTCACCTCGATTCTTATGCATAATAAATCCAATTTAAATTAACCAAACCTAAGAATCACCTACTACTAAAAGTATTAATAGATAATTGTTCATATCACACCTACTAAAATTGCACATACTTACTTTTTGTTCCACTAACTTTATGTTGTTTACCTTCCAAGTATTTTCACCAATAAAAAAATTTTTACTTATTATGATAAATGTCTCACTAAGTAGATCTATATTATCAGAAAAAATAAACGGAATCAGCCAAGTATGAGTACCCTTTATAAGCATTTTACCATTAAATATAAATAAGATATGGAAATAATGTTAATATTTGTTATAAAATTAAAATAATTGAAATCTTCTGAGGTACATTTTTTTTAACAAGCTAACCTTAACTCTAGAATTTATATTTCGGTTCACATCTCCATTTTTATATATAATAAATCCAAGTTATCTAAATTAATCAAACCTATATATCATCTTATTTGCTAATAATATTGACAGATAAATATCACACGCAATAAACATCCACTTACTTCTTATTCTTATTCTACTAATTCGATGTTGTTTATTTTCAAAGCATTTTCTCCAATGTTATAATGTTTCACTAATTACGATAAATGTCTCAATAATTATAACTATATTAAATAAAATAAACCGACCTAAATTTGATTATCCTTTATAAACAATTTCACAATCAATATAATAAGGAAATAGAAATAATGTTATGGCTTGTTGTAAACAAAAAAAATTTCNAATAAAATAAACCGACCTAAATTTGATTATCCTTTATAAACAATTTCACAATCAATATAATAAGGAAATAGACATAATGTTATGGCTAGTTGTAAACAAAAAAAATTTCAAATTATTAAGCCACTCTATAACTACTTATTGTATTAGACCGTGGTCCATCATGCATATCATTTAAAATATCAAAACACGATATTACCTTAATGTGGGCTTAATAAATTCTCATAGTACTAAATCATTTGACTTGTCAAGCTCAATAAAAAAACAAATGAATATCTTTTCTTTGGTCTCTTGAATTTATGTATTGCTATGAAATTTTGGATCAAACTAAAATATTCGGTCAATTAATTAGTCTGAATACAGCGAAAAGTGTCTGAGGGCTGCTATACCGGCGTCCGGATGTAGTGTCAAATAAGCAAGGGTATCCACATTAATATGGGTAAAGAAGTTAGTCCATGAAACTAATATTAGGATAGGATTTTGGAATATATGTTCTCCCACTGGTAAATTAATAGAATTAGTTGATATTATGATCATAAGAAGATAAACATCTTATGTGTTCAAGAAACTAAAGGAGTTGGAGAAAAGACTGAGGAGATTGATAATGTAGGTTTTAAACTTTAGTATCCAGATAAGAGTGACACTAGAAATGGTGTAGGTGTAATTATAAATAAGAGTTTGAAAGATAATGTTGTAAAAATTAATAAAGTTGGAGATAGAATTATAGCCCTTAAGATTATTGCTTATACTAAGATTTTTAATATTTTAAGTGTTTATGCTCCTCAAATAGGTTTAGATATAAGTTCTAAAGATAAATTGTGGAATGACTTAGAAGACTTAATACAAATGACACCTCTTAAAGAAAAAAACCTTTATTGAAGGAGATTTAAATGGACATGCAGTAGAGTGGTAGAAAATTTTAGAAATATTCATGGTGGCTACAATTTTAGAGTGTTTAATAAAGAAGGTAAAATTATACTAGATTTTGTTTTAACGTATGATTTTGTTATTGCTAATACTTTATTCAAGAAAAGAGATTAACAAATTATTACTTAGAATGAATCTAATAAAACACAAATTAAATATTTTCTTATGAGAAGAAGAGATCGTCGAGAATGTAAAAATTGTAAGGTCATTCCAAGTGAAGATTTAAGTTCTCAACATCAATTATTAGTTCTATATTTTAAGATAACGAGTTGTAAATTAAAGAATATTAGAAAAAATCGTCGTAGAATTAGATGGGTACTTAAAAGACACAAATAAATTATTTTTACGAATAAAATTCAAGATTTCAAAATTTGGGAAGTTCATAAAGAAGCAAATTCTACGTGAGATAAAGTAAAAAACACTATTAAACAAGTGACAAAAATTGTACTATGATAATCAAAAGAAAAAAATTCTATAAATAAAAAAATTTTGTGATGGAATAATAATGTGAAAATAAGATAAAATATAAGAAGTTATGCCATGAAATTGGTTTAAATGTAAAAGCTTAGAGAACAGAGAAAAATATCAAATAACCCGTAGGGAGTCTAAGAGAACATTCTGTGAAGCAAAAAATTATGCTTTTAGTGATCTTTATAATAGATTAGATAATAAGGAGGGTGAAAATATATGTATAAACTAGCTAAACAAAAAGAAAATAAAAGTAAAAATTTAACTCAAGTAAAGTGTATTAAAAATGAAAATAAAAAAGTGTTGTTCTTAGAAAAAGATATTCAAAACAGGTGGGTGAATTATTTTGATAAACTTTTTAATGAAGTTTTAGAAAATACGATCGACCTTAGTGATCTTCATATCGTTAATAATAATTAAATGTTTCATTTTTAACATCGCATTAATAAAAAAGAAATTGATGGTTTAAAGAAAACCAAAGGTGGAAATTCTGTAGGATCTGGTGATATACCAATTAAAGTGTGGAAATATTTAGGAGATTTAGGAGTTTCATGGCTTACTAACCTCTTTAATATTACTTTAATGACTAAAAAGAAACCTGAGGAGTGGCTGAAGAGTATTTTGGTCCCCATTTTTAAGAAAAAGGGGATGCACAAGAGTGTGCAAATTATAGAGGAATTAAGTTGATGTGTCATACTTTAAAATTATGGGAGAGGATAATTGAACATAGGTTAAGACATATTGGAAAGATTTCACATAACCAATTTGGATTTATGTCGGAAAGGTATATTATGGAAGTTATACATTTATTGAAAGGTTTGATGGAGAAGTTCAGAGATAATAAGGAGTATTTACATATGATTTTTATTGATTTAGAAAAAGCTTACTATAAGGTTCCAAGAGATATCCTTTAGAGAGTTGAGAAGAAAGGTGTTGATATGACTTATATTTAAGTCATTAAAGATATGTATACAAGAGGTGTCACTTGTGTTCGAACAGAAGGGAGATTGACCAAATATTTTCCTATGTCTGTTGGTTTGCATCAGGGATTGGTTTTAAACCCATATCTTTTTGCTTTAGTTATGGATGGTCTAATTGGACACTCACAAGAGGATGTACCTTGGTGTATGCATTTTGCTGATGATATCTTACTCATGGATAAGACGAGAAAAAAGGCTTGGGAAAAACTTGAATTATGGAGGTCTACCTTGTGAGTCTAAAGGCCTTCGTTTGAGTAGAACTAAAACTAAATACATGGAATGTAAGTTTAGTAGTAGTTCTAGTGATAAAAATATAACTATTGGTGATCAAATTATTAAAATATGTGAACGCTTTATATATCTCGGGTCTATTGTTCATAGTGATGGTGATATTGATGGGGATATTATTAGTAGAATTCAAGTTGATTGATTGAAGTGGAGGAATGCTTCGGGCCAATTGTGTGATAGAAAAGTACCGCCTAGACTGAAAGGAAATTTTTTAAGATGGAGGTGAGACCTGCAATGCTCTATGGGCGTTGAATGTTGGCCTTTAAAAGAGAAGCATAAAACTAAGTTAAGTGTTGTTGAAATGACAATAATTAAGTGGATGAATGGCATTTCACTTAGAGACAAAATGCGAAATGAATATATCCGTGATAGGGTTGGTGTAGCTTCAGTAACAGACAAATTAGAGAGAGTCGTCTTAGATGGTTTGGTCACATTATGTAAATGCTAGGGCGNTTGAATTTATGTATTGCTATGAAATTTTGGATCAAACTAAAATATTCGGTCAATTAATTAGTCTGAATACAGTGAAAAGTGTCTGAGAGCCGCTATACTGGCGCCCGGATGTAGTGTCAAATAGGCAAGGGTATCCACATTAATGTGGGTAAAGAAGTTAGTCCATGAAACTAATATTAGGATAGAATTTTGGAATATAGGTTCTCCCACTGGTAAATTAATAGAATTAGTTGATATTATGATCATAAGAAGATAAACATCTTATGTGTTCAAGAAACAAAATGAGTTGGAGAAAAGGCTGAAGAGATTGATAATGTATGTTTTAAACTTTAGTATTCAGATAAGAGTGAACTAGAAATGGTGTAGGTGTAATTATAAATAAGAGTTTGAAAGATAATGTTGTAAAAATTAACAGAGTTGGAGATAGAATTATAGCCCTTAAGATTATTGCTTATACTAAAATTTTTAATATTTTAAGTGTTTATGCTCCTCAAATAGGTTTAGATATAAGTTCTAAAGATAAATTCTGGAATGACTTAGAAGACTTAATACAAATGACACATCTTAAAGAAAAAACCTTTATTGAAGGAGATTTAAATGGACATGCAGTAGAGTGGTAGAAAATTTTAGAAATATTCATGGTGGCTACAATTTTAGAGTGTTTAATAAAGAAGGTAAAATTATACTAAATTTTGTTTTAACATATGATTTTGTTATTGCTAATACTTTATTCAAGAAAATAGATTAACAAATTATTACTTAGAATGAATCTAATAAAACACAAATTAAATATTTTCTTATGAGAAGAAGAGATAATCGAAAATGTAAAAATTGTAAGGTCATTCCAAGTGAGGATTCAAGTTCTCAACATCGATTATTAGTTCTATATTTTAAGATAACGAGTTGTAAATTAAAGAATATTAGGAAAAATCATCGTAGAATTAGATTGGTACTTAAAAGACACAAATAAATTATTTTTACGAATAAAATTCAATATTTCAAAATTTGGGAGGTTCATAAAGAAGCAAATTCTACGTGGGATAAAGTAACAAACACTATTAAACAAGTGACAAAAATTGTACTATGAGAATCAAAAGAAAAAATTTCTATAAATAAAAAAATTTTGTGATGGAATAATAATGTGAAAATAAGATAAAATATAATAAGTTATGCTATGAAATTGGTTTAAATGTAAAAGCTTAGAGAACAGAGAAAAATATCAAATAACCCGTAGGGTGTCTAAGAGAACACTCTGTGAAGCAAAAAATTATGTTTTTAGTGATCTTTATAATAGATTAGATAATAAGGAGGGTGAAAATATATGTATAAACCAACTAAACAAAGAGAAAATAAAAGTAAAAATTTAACGCAAGTAAAGTGTATTAAAAATGAAAATAAAAAAGTGTTGTTCTTAGAAAAAGATATTCAAAACAGGTGGGTGAGTTATTTTGATAAACTTTTTAATGATGTTTTAGAAAATACGATCGACGTTAGTGATCTTCATATCGTTAATAATAATTAAATGTTTCATTTTTAACATCGCATTAATAAAAAAGAAATTGATGGTTTAAAGAAAACCAAAGGTGAAAATTCTGTAGGAGTTTCTTGGCTTACTAACCTCTTTATTTAGGTGATATACCAATTGAAGTGTGGAAATATTTAGGAGATTTAGGAGTTTCTTGGCTTACTAACCTCTTTAATATTACTTTAAANAAGTACTATAATATATCACAAAGAAAATTGAGTCAATCATAATAGTTATGCTTTATTTCATACATTTGAAATAATTATTCCAAATCATTCTTCTCCAACCCTTCCAATTTGATGTGGACATAAATTTATTAAATTTATGTTATAAAGGATGTCTAAGTTATTTATATCATAATATATTCTTATTTTATTAAAATTATTTTAGTATAAGCCATTTGTTAACAATTTATTAATAATTTTTTATTTGTTTGTTAGCAGTTTTTAGTAGCTTGTTATTTCTTTCATTCAAAAATATGAGAATTCTGAGTGGAAGTAATTGATGGCATTTTTCATTGGGCGNTAAAGGATGTCTAAGTTATTTATATCATAATATATTCTTATTTTATTAAAATTATTTTAGTATAAGCCATTTATTAACAATTTCTTAATAATTTTTTATTTGTTTGTTAGCAGTTTTTAGTAGCTTGTTATTTCTTTCATTCATAAATATGAGAATTCTGAGTGGAAGTAATTGATGGCATTTTTCATTGGGCAGACACTTGCCTGCTTTCATTCCACAATTTTCATCATTCACTCATACTTCATTTTTCATTTCTTGCTTCATTCTTCTTCTATGTTTATCATCATCGGTTGAAAATGAGATTGCATTTAATCGTATTTGCCATACTCTGATTTCTTTACATTGAGTGTAAATTCAAGCAACAAATAAAATATATCTCTTCTTGGTCGAAAATGTTTGATAATTTTTAGGAAATAAGTGGTGTATAAGAGAGGGGAATACGCTAAGGATAAGGAAATTGAAAAGTAGCAAAATGCAAATAAAATAGATCTTATTCTTACTAACATTTAATTCTTTTCCGCTATTAATCCTCAATTGCTTCTTTTTGCATTCTTCAATGTTCCCCCCCAAGTCTTACTCCCCCTCTTCTTCTCCTTGTCATCTAGTCTTTTTTTCCACTAATCGTTCCTATTACTTTGGCATTCAAGAATTTATCACCCTTGCTCCTCCCGATCTTAGGTAGAAGAGAGAAAGCTAGAAAGAGCTAGAATAGAAAGTGATGTAGTCAGCCACTTAAGAAAGAGGAGAACAAGTAAGGTGAAAAGAGACAACTTTGCGCAGATTTCATTCACAATAATATAAATCTTTAATACATGCTAGCATATAGACGAAACAGATATGACAATATTTAAATTTAAAAATAAATCAAACTCTAACTAAGGTAACTCGTATAGATACANTTGCGCAGATTTCATTCACAATGATATAAATCTTTAATACATGCTAGCATATAGATGAAACAAATATGACAAAATTTAAATTTAAAAATAAATCAAACTCTAACTAAGGCAACTCGTATAGATACTCTTTTTACGACTAGGAAGGAGGAGGACCAATGGTTCAGAATGTGGCTTATTACAAGTATTAATCCCCTCCTTATTTTCATATATGTAATTTAAACTCCTCATCCTCTATTCCTGAATAATCCGAACTAACAGATTTTTTACATTGACCTCCTTCATGGATTTATCTTGGAGGGACAAGAAAGGTGATGGATTTACATTATTGCTCCTTAATGGATTTTATCATGCCAAGCAAACGTCCTAATCTTCATCTCTGAATTTTTTTACAGTTCAAAGCCTCCTGGACAGCAAACAGCCTTGAGTAGTTTCAATTTACCACTATTAACATTTGCACGATCTATCATTTTCCCGCTTAACTAAGAAACGAAGACAATTTTCAAACTAGAAACCAATGATTTGGATTATGATGCCGATTCATATCCCGTAAGTAAATATGGTATGAATTATTATACTTCACTAATTTCCAACAGCAGTAATTTATGCTCACCCTATTCGAATGCTTGTTATTATGCCAGATTATAGAATATCAGAACTACATGAGTTATGACAATTATTTTATCATATGCATGACATGCAAAATCTTTATCATATTTTAAAAACATTATCAGTCCGGCATGGCGGTCCAACTGTCCACCAATGATTCAAACCCTCAAGCCAGGAAAGCATAAATTTGGATCAAATATATTCCTGATCCCAGGAAACTTATAGATTTTATTAAGCAAGATAACTAAGAGGCAGGATTAAATGTGGTTCTCAAAATCACGTGACCTAATATTAGAAAGAGCAGGCAGGAAAACATACAACGAAGTAAAATAAAAGCTTTATCTGAGAACTTAAATATCAAGCCTAACCTTTCATTTCATTTTGGCTTGCAATAATTGGTCAACAAAAGCAAGTTACAACCGCAGCTTCATATATTTTCTTACAGAAAACCATTTCTTTTGATATCTCAGAACTTTTGANCAACTGTCCACCAATGATTCAAACCCTCAAGCCAGGAAAGCATAAATTTGGATCAAATATATTCCTGACCCCGGGAAACTTGGAGATTTTATTAAGCAAGATAACTAAGAGGCAGGATTAAATGTGGTTCTAAAAATAACGTGACCTAATATTAGAAAGAGCAGGCAGGAAAACATACAACGAAGTAAAATAAAAGCTTTATCTGAGAACTTAAATATCAAGCCTAAACTTTCAATTCATTTTGGATAGCAATAATTGGTCAACAAAAGCAAGTTACAACTGCAGCTTCATATATTTTCTTACAGAAAATTTTTTCTTTTGATATCTCAGAACTTTTGAAAACGAATATGACGCAATTGCCCAATATGACTGGGGACTAATCACCCACTAACTATACAAGACCAAAGTTTAAGGTCAATTATAAAAGATGTTTGTCCTTACTGTGGCACTTGATTGAACATCATTAAAAGCAAACATGACACTTTAACTCATGCAAAAAAACAGGCACAGAGAGAGAGAAAAAAGATTCTGAATTGAAGCTTCCTCATATATGAACATTTAATTCTCAACAATAAAGTCAGCAACAACAGGATTCTACAATATATCATAATTATTTGAGACTTTACAACTACAGCAAAAATTATTAAACAAACACCATTTGCTTTTACGTATCATCCAGCTCAACTTGAATTTCCGGGACAAGTTCCACATATTTATTTTATATTATCTTATCGGGCAACTCTTGACTTCACCTTTCAATGCTATGGCACATTAATCTGAAGGAAAGATCTCAACAAAACACAGAATTATAGAACAAGAAAAAAAAGAAAATGGAATAAGCTCAAATGTTGGACCAACCAAATACAGTTATCTTATATGAAACCTGAAATCACCTAATGCAAAAATGGAATATGCTCAATTGTTGTCCATTCTGTCAGGGTTACAGCAGCAAATACTCACTCCTTGCTTGTGGAACCAATTCTCTTCAAAGAATGAGAAATAATAAATAAATCATAATAAGCAAACTAGTCTGTTTGTCATCCTTAATATGTTGTCTGTTTATTCATGTGAGATTTGCAACAATAATCTTTGAAAGCATACAGGGAAAAAGGGATAACGAGAGACCACATCATGAAATGGAAGAGTATCTTCCTTAAGAGTAAGGATACCGAAAAAGATTTCAAACTATCTTGATGGTAGTTTGCTAGACATTAATTTACTCCGTCAATACAACAGCTTTAGAAGACCATGAATAACATGAAAAATAAGTCACTAAAGTTGATATGATGGCAATGCTCGCTTAGCAATAAGTTTAGAGTGAAAAGATAAAAATGTAAGAAAAAGAAAAAAAGGCTTACCATCCTGTCATGAACTTTTTTGAAGCCCAGCTATGGAACACTTTATAAAATGCCTGCATGGAAAGATTATCACTCACTTAAAGGAGCATAAAATTCTATTAATATTTTACATTAAACAAAACAAAACGAAAAAAAAAAATCGACATAATCACAAATACTGTTTTCTTGAAAATATCAATATGCAAGTGGGCACAAGAATAAGGGTAAAACTTTCACGAATCTTTCATAGCTATAAGATATCGCATTCAATTATTCTAATCCAACAAGATTTTTAATACTTATCTTCAACAGATGTTAAATAAATTACTATCAGCTGATCACTCATATGAGAAAGATCCTAGGAAAATCCCAAAATAATCAACTCATGCAAGACTGTGTTGAGGCATGAGATAGCAAGTTGACATGAAAGGCCTTGGAAAGAAGAGGGGAAGGTCAAATTGACAATTTGTTATGGTATTTACCTTTGACCATCATCTTTTTCTTTATAAATCTGACATCAATTTCCACTGCTTATCTTAATAGTATATCTTTTACCCTTCATTATCCATATTCTAATCACTTGAGTTTATCTTTCCACTATTCTATTTTCAATATATACTCCTTCGCTAACGTACCATTGATCTAATCATTTATCAATCGATATTGTTTAATCTTGCCACATATCCATCTTAACAATTACATTTTGAAAATGCTCAAGTTGACCACTGACGCGGGCGGGACTTCCCACTAGAAGCAGACACGGGATGGGACTTCTGGCTACCCTAGCCAGCCGGCTGAACCAGACTGGTCTGTTAAAGACCGATCTAGGGGAATCCCGAGCAAAGCGACTTAGGCGAGTCTCCTGACAAGGCGAGCGGCCTCCCACACCCCTCCTCCTTCCTTTTTTGTTGCTTCTTATTTGGAAGTATTTTAATGGCTAATTTATGAATATTTATTGCCTCCCCACCCCATCCTTTTTTATCGGATTTTCATTCTTTACTTCTTTCCTTTCTTCTTCAGGTAACAGTCTATTTATTTGTTCTTTTCTGAGTTTAAGGGGAGTATTTGATGTGCTTTCTTTCAAAAAACTTATGTGGAGTCTTTTCCCTCTTGTGAACTATATCCGAGGAGGCGGTGATGCTCCGACTGTATCATATTCTAAGATAGGGATTGTATCTCCCCTTTTACCTTCCCCTAAACCTTCCCTGCCCTGTCCCTTAGCCACTTTCTACTCTAATCCTTCCCCAACCCTACCAGCCCACTTTCCAGACGACCAACTTGTTGTCCAGCACCTCCAACTCTGTTGTCCAACCAGCAACCCGGTATTTTGCAACCAAACCTACCGCCGAATACTGCATCCTCGTTATCACCGTTGTTCATGTCATTTCTACCCCAATTTCTTGTCTTCTTTGCACTAGATAGCCAGTCTTCTAGCTGTTCCTGCAGTTTCTCATTCCACATTTGCTGCCGCCATCCACCTAGCCAACCTCCACCACCTGTGGGATGCACTTGCGAGGTGTTTTTGAGTTGTTTAATGTGTTGGTGACCTTATCTTCAATTTGTGTTGCGTTGTAACCCTATTTCTCTATAAATAGAAGTTGTTTTGTGTGTTTTCATTATTTTTCCTATTAATTCTGGTATCACTATTCATAACATTATGGTCGTTCAACATTCAAATCTACAACATAGATGGTAAAATAATATTTTTATAAGGATTTAGTTAATCAATTAAGAAATGATTTTTTGTCACAATTTCTTTCGGTGGAGGCATAAATTAATAATTTTAAAAATAACATCATTTTTTATTTATTATCAATGAATAATTGCTTTAATAGATAAAAGTGAATTTATTGTTTATAAAAAAATCCAAATTAATTTTCATAATTGATATTTGTTATAATAGTATTACATATAAACAAAATCTTCTACTATAAGATAATCAATTATTTATTTTCTTAATAGTATTAGCAGATGTGAATTCAGAAATTTATTATTTTTAAATAATAAGAGATTTAGCCAAAATAAATGAGAAAAAAGTTTATTATTTAAAAGAGATTATAGTTTTTTTTTATGTTGACTCTCAAAAATGTATAGGTTAAAAGTATTCATTTAATCTATTAAGCTTTCACAGTATAAAAATTGGCTATTATTATAATCCACACAAAATACAAGCATTATTCCAAGTTTAGCTTGAATTTAACTTGATTAATCATCTTCGACTTAAACCGAATTAGCACAGATCTTCATCTTCTTGTTAAAGAAAAATATATATTTGATGAAAATAGACAATGCCAACAAAATGAAATATATATTCAAAGAATAAAAAAAAATATTTTAAAACTCAAGAATTTGGTTTAACTACTTTATGTCTTCAAATATTAAGAATCTCTATTGTGGATAAAAATAGTAAAACCTATGATAAAGAATTTTTCTATTGAAATCCTAAAAAGCAGTGATCAAGAAAGAGTTTGACATGACTTCAGAGATTTTCAGCATGACTTTCTAGCAAAAGAGAAAAGAGGATAATTGATACAACAACAGCAAACCCTTTATCCCACTAAGTATGACCCTTTATCCCACTAAGTATGATCGGCTACATGAATCCTTTTTCTACACTGTGTCCTATTGAGTGTCATATTTTCATTTAATTCTAATAAATTAATATCACTTTCTATACGACTTGCCCTATCCTTTTTAGGCCTACCACTACCTTTCTTAACATAAGTCAAATAAAAATATATGCTCTCCAAACTAGGTCATCAGATGGTCAATGCTTAGTGTGATTAGGGTTGTTAGTAAGCCGATTTTGAGCTAGGCCAGCTCAAAATCGGCTCAGATATATTAATTTCGGATTGAAATTGGCTCGTGGTTCGTTATATTCAATTTCAAGCCAGCTCGGCCCGAAATTTAATCGAGCTCGATCCGGCTCGAAATCGAAACAAGCTAGCACAAATTTGAGTTATTTGGATCTATTGCTACTTGAATCAGTCCGATCCGGCTCAAAATCAAAACAAGATGGCTCAACTTGACTTCTTTGGATTTATTCTAGCTCGAAATCAACTCTTAGCTCGTTATATTCGATTTTATTTAGCATTATAAATAATTTTTATAAATAAAAATACTTCAAGATGATCTCGAGCCAGTTCGAGCTGATCCATGTATGACCCAAAATCGGCTTGAAAAAAATTCGATCAAAAGTTTGGCTCGGCTAGTTTATTTCGATCCGATCATGATCCAAGCTAAATTTTGAATCAATTTTGCAGTGATTAACGAGCTTCAAGCTAAACTTACAGCCCTAAATGTGATCAAACCATCTAAAACAACTCTCTAATCTTGTCTACTAGTGGAGCTACTCCAATCCTTTCACAGATATTTTTGTTTCTCATTTTGTCTCCAAGTGTAAAGCCACTCATCCACTTGAGCATTCTCATCTCAACAACATTTAATGAGTTGAATATAAGTAATATCAACATCTTTCTTTTCTAGAACTATCCAAAGTACAAAAGAGGATCATTGATAATAAATTAATTTGTTGCCAACAAAAAGCTTCCTCTACAATTAGTTCTTTTGTCCACAATTTAGTCCTATTATTAGTACAAATAAAGTAAGGCTTTTCTTAGGATTTTCTTACAATAACAAGTTCAGGAATTCATAAAAGAAAAAATTTTGTGCTTTAGACAATAAGATTGACTAGAAAAAAATTGAGGACGCTAAAAAAGGAATTGATTATACCAATCACCTGAATAATCCTGAGTAGAACTTCTCCTGGACATGGGAAAGGGAGGAACAAACAAACTGCTAAGCAGGTTGATATCGTCATCCAAGCGGCTGACATAGAAGGCATGATCAGACCTATTCTTGAAACTCGAGTTCACAGCAATAAAAAACTTGCTATAGCCAAACGTCATCGCCACTGGAGTGGGGCTGCTCTTTGTGAAAGGTCGAATAAAATTTTATGGAAAAAATAATTATGCTTGTTTTAGTGGGCTAGATAAGTGGGTGGGTGCAAGAGCCCCCAATGTCCTCACAGCAGGTTCGCCCATAGATAATTGGATTCACTAATCAATTAATTAAGTAGACATGTCAATATGACATCCATTATAATAACCAATTGTCCTTGACAATATTTTTAACATAATTAATTTATCATCGTTAGTCTTTTCTCAACTATTTGGTGAATCCTCATTTTTCATCTTTCATGAAAAGTGTTGCCAGAGATTTAAAACAAAATCTTTGCAATAATTTTGAACAGATTTCAACGATATAACCTCAAGTCTATTCCTCCATCCTATTCCTATAACAATAATCTTTTCTACAAGGCCAATGGGGTGCATTTTCAATATTTCTTCATGCATGCCAAACCACATAAAATTTTTTTTCAAATATAACTAATCTTTATTAAATGCAAATCCAACTATTTATCTAATACACTCATTCATTAATTTAACCCTTTTAATTTTGCCACGAATCCATTTTAACTTTCTCATTTCTAATACACAACTTACATATCAATAACCATTTTATCACCTAACACTCCATCCATGCATGACACAACATCATCAATCAACCACAATTTTATAAAATTTGCCTCAAATCTCTATGATACTTTCTTATCGCATAACACTTTCGAGGTACATTTTCAATTTAACTATCTAGTCATAACTCTAGAAGTTATATCTTGGTTTTCACCTCCATTCTTATGCATAATAAATCCAAAATAAATTAACCAAACCTAAGAATCACCTACTACTAATAGTATTAATAGATAATTGTTCATATCACACCTACTAAAATTGCACATACTTACTTTTTGTTCCACAAACTTTATGTTGTTTACCTTCCAAGTATTTTCACCAATAAAAAAAAAATTACTTATTATGATAAATGTCTCACTAAGTAGACCTATATTATCAGAAAAAATAAACGGAATCAGCTAAGTATGAGTACCCTTCATAAGCATTTTACCAATAAATATAAATAAGATATGGACAAAATGTTAATATTTGTTATAAAATTAAAATAATTGAAATCTTCTGAGGTACATTTTTTTTAACAATCTAACCTTAACTCTAGAATTTATATTTCGGTTTACATCTCCATTTTTATGTATAATAAATCCAAGTTATCTAAATTAATAAAACCTATATATCATCTTATTTGCTAATAATATTGACAGATAAATATCACTCGCAATAACCATCCACTTCTTATTCTTATTCTACTAATCCGATGTTGTTTATTTTCAAAGCAATTTCTCCAATGTTATACCGTTTCACTAATTACGGTAAATGTCTCAATAATTATAACTTTATTAAATAAAATAAACCGACCTAAATTTTATTATCCTTTATAAACATTTTCACAATCAATATAATAAGGAAATAGACATAATGTTATGGCTTGTTGTAAACGAAAAAAATTTGAAAATTATTAAGCCACTCTATAACTACTTATTGTATTAGACTGTGGTCCATCATGCATATCATTTAAAATATCAAAACACGATATTACCTTAATGTGGGCTTAATAAATTCTCATAGTACTAAATCATTTGACTTGTCAAGCTCAATAAAAAACAAATGAATATCTTTTCTTTGCTCTCTCGAATTTATGTATTGCTATGAAATTTTGGATCAAACTAAAATATTCCGTCAATTAATTAGTCTGAATACAGTGAAAAGTGTCCAAGGGCCGTTATACCGGCGCCCGAATGTAGTGTCAAATAAGCAAGGGTTCCCACATTAATGCGGGTAAAGAAGTTAGTCCATGAAACTAATATTAGGATAGGATTTTGGAATATAGGTTCTCCCACTGGTAAATTAATAGAATTAGTTGATATTATGATCATAAGAAGATAAATATCTTATGTGTTCAAGAAACTAAATGAGTTGGAGAAAAAGCTAAGGAGATTGATAATGTAGGACACTAGAAATGGTATAGTTGTAATTATAAATAAGAGTTTGAAAGATAATGTTGTAAAAATTAATAGAATTAGAGATAGAATTATAGCCCTTAAGATTATTGTTGATACTAAGATTTTTAATATTTTAAGTGTTTATGCTTCTCAAATAGGTTTAGATATAAGTTCTAAAGATAAATTCTAAAATGACTTAGAAGACTTAACACAAATGATACCTCTTAAAGAAAAAACCTTTATTGGAGGAGATTTAAATGGACATGCCGGTAGAGTGGTAGAAAATTTTAGAAATATTCATGGTGACTACGATTTTAGAGTGTTTAATAAAAAATGAAAAATTATACTAGATTTTGTTTTAACGTATGATTTTGTTATTGCTAATACTTTATTCAAGAAAAGAGATTAATAAATTATTACTTATAATGAATCTAATAAAACACAAATTAAATATTTTCTTATGAGAAGACGAGATCGTCGAGAATGTAAAAATTGTAAGGTCATTCCAAGTGAGGATTTAAGTACTCAACATCGATTATTGCTTCTATATTTTAAGATAACGAGTTGTAAATTAAAGAATATTAGGAAAAATAGTCGTAGAATTAGATGAGGTACTTAAAAGACATAAATAAATTATTTTTATGAGTAAAATTCAATATTTCAAAATTTGGGACGTTCACGAAGAAGCAAATTCTACGTGTGATAAAGTAACAAACACTATTAAACAAGTGACAAAAATTATACTTATAGAATCAAAAGAAAAAATTCCTATAAATAAAAAATTTTTGTGCTGGAATAATAATGTGAAAATAAGATAAAATATAAGAAGTTAAGATATGAAATTGGTTTAAATGTAAAAGCTTAGAGAACAGATAAAAATATCAAATAACCCGTAGGGAGTCTAAGAGAACATTCTGTGAAACAAAAAATTCTGCTTTTAGTGATCTTTATAATAGATTAGATAATAAGGAGGGTGAAAATATATGTATAAACTAGCTAAACAAAAAGAAAATAAAAATAAAAATTTAACTCAAGTAAAGTGTATTAAAAATGAAAATAAAAGTGTTGTTCTTAGAAAAAGATATTCAAAACAGGTGGGTGAGTTATTTTGATAAACTTTTTAATGAAGTTTTGGAAAATACAATCGACCTTAGTGATTAATATCGTTAATAATAATTAAATGTTTCATTTTTACCATCGCATTAATAAAAAAGAAGTTGATGATTTAAAAAAAATCAAAGGTGAAAATTCTGTAGGATTTGGTGATATACCAATTAAAGTGTGGAAATATTTAGGAGATTTAGAAGTTTCTTGGCTTACTAACCTCTTTAATATTACTTTAAAGACTAAAAAGAAACCTAAGGAGTGGCTGAAGAATATTTTGATCCCCATTTTTAAGAAAAAGGAGATGCACAAGAGTGTGCAAATTATAGAGGAATTAAGTTGATATGTCATACTTTAAAATTATTGGAGAGAATAATTGAACATAGGCTAAGACGTATTGCAAAGATTTCTCATAATCAATTTGGATTTATGTCGAGAAGGTATATTATGGAAGCTATACATTTATTGAAAGGTTTGATGGAGAAGTTCAGAGATAATAAGGAGTATTTACATATGATTTTTATTGATTTAGAAAAAGCTTACGATAAGGTTCCAAGAGATATCCTTTGGAGAGTTCTTAAGAAGAAAGGTGTTGATATGACTTATATTCAAGTCATTAAAGATATGTATATAAGAGGTGTCACTTGTGTTCGAACAGAAGGGAGATTGACCAAATATTTTCCTATGTCTGTTGGTTTGCATCAGGAATTGGCTTTAAGCTCATATCTTTTTGCTTTAGTTATGGATGGTCTAACTGGACACTCACAAGAGGATGTACCTTGGTGTATGCATTTTGCTGATGATATCTTACTCGTGGATAAGACGAGAAAAAAGGCTTGGGAAAAACTTGAATTATGGAGGTCTACCTTGTGAGTTCTAAAGGCCTTCGTTTGAGTAGAACTAAAACTAAATACATAGAATGTAATTTTAGTAGTAGTAGTTCTAGTGATAGAAATATAACTATGGGTGATCAAATTATTAAAAGATGTGAACGCTTTATATATCTCGGGTCTATTGTTCAAAGTGATGGTGATATTGATGGGGATGTTATTAGTAGAAATCAAGTTGATTGGTTGAAGTGGAGGAATGCTTCGGGCCAATTGTGCGATAGAAAAGTACCGCTTAGACTGAAAGGAATTTTTTTTAAGATGGAGGTGAGACCTGCAATGCTCTATGGGCGCTGAATGTTGGCCTCTAAAAGAGAAGCACAAAACTAAGTTAAGTTTTGCTGAGATGACAATGATTAAGTGGATGAGTGGCGTTACACTTAGAGACAAAATGTGAAATGAATATATCCGTGATAGGGTTGGTGTAGCTTCAATGACAGACAAATTAGGAGAGTCGTCTTAGATGGTTTGGTCACATTATGTAAATGCTAGGGCGTCCCCTGGAAGCGACGTGTTGTGGTTTGAATACAGTGAAAAGTGTGCAGAGTCACTACAACGGTGTCAAGGTGTAGTGTCAAATAAGTAAGTATTTCCACTTTATGTGCAGATGTGGGTAAAGAAGTTAGTTCGTAAAACTAATATTAGAATAGGATCTTGGGATATAGATATTCTCACAGTAAATTAATGAAATTAGTTGATATTATGGTTCATAGAAAAATAAATATCTTATGTATTCAAGAAATTAAATTGGTTGGAAAAAAGACTAAGGAGAATGATAGCTTAGGTTTTAAACTTTGCTATTTATGTAGGAGTCGCACTAGAAATGATATGGGTGTAATTGCAGATAAGAGTTTGAAAGATAATATTGTAAAAATTAATAGAATTTGAGATAGAATTATAGCCCTTAAGATTGTTGTTGATACTAAGATTTTTAATGTTATAAGCGCTTATGCTCCTCAAGTAGGTTTAGATATAAGTTCTAAAGAAATACTCTGGAATGACTTAAAAGAATTAATACAAATAATATCTCTTGAAGAAAGAATTTTTATTTGAAGAGATTTAAATAGACATGTTGATAGAGTGGTAGAAAATTTTAGAAATATTCATGGTGGCTAGAAATCGTCGAGAATGTAAAGATTATAAAGTCATTCCAAAGGAAAATTTAAGTACTCAACATTGATTTTTTTTTTTTTTTTTTTAATTGTAAGATGCAGAGTTGTAAGAGAAAAAATATTATGAATAATTGTCATAGAATTAGATTGAGGTACTCACAAATAAAATTACTTTTATGAATAAAATTCAAAATTTCAAGATTGATGTTCATGAAGAAGCAAATTCTATGTGTGAAAAAGTAATAAATACTATTAAACAATTGGAAAAAGATGTACTTGAAGTGTCAAAAAAATTTTCTATAAAAAAATAGTTGGTTATAGAATAATAAAGTGCAAGAAAAGATAAAATATAAAAATTTGTGTTATAAAAATTAGTTTAAATGCAAGAACTTAGCGAATTAAGAAAAATATAAGGTGGTCGTAGGGAGTCTATAAGAACAATTTGTAACGCTAAATATTCTGGTTTTAGTGATCTTTATAATATATTAGATACTAAAGAATGTGAAAAATATATGTATAAACTAGTTAGACAGAGAGAAAGGAAAAGTAATGATTGAACTCAAATAATGTGTATTAAAGATGAAAATCAAAAAGTGTTTTTCTTAGAATAAGATGTTCAACATAGGTGGTTGAGCTATTTTGATAAACTATTCAAAGATGTTTCTGAAAATACGATTCACCTTAGTGATCTTAATATCGTTATAAATAATAAAATATTTTATTTTTATCTTTGCATTTGTAAAAAAGAAGTTATGATGTTTTAAGGAAAACCAATGGTGAAAAATTAGTAGGAATTAATGATATCCCAATTGAAGTGCAAAAATATTTAGAAGATTTAGGAGCTTCTTGGCTTAATAAACTCTTTATTATTATTTTAAAAACTAAAAAGATGCCTGAGTGGGAAACGTATTTTGGTCCCCATTTTTAAGAATAAAAGAGATGCACAAAAGTGTGCAAATTATAGAGAAATTAAGTTGATGCGTTATACTTTAAAATTATGGGAGAGGGCAATTAAACATAGGTTAAGACATGATACAAAGATTTCTCATAATCAGTTTAGATTTATGTCAGGCAAGTCTGCTATGGAAGTTATACATTTATTGAAAGGTTTGATGGAGAAGAACAGAGAGAATAAGGAGGATCTGAATATGATTTTTATTAATTTAGAAAAAGTTTATGATAAGGTTCCAAGAGAACTCCTTTGGAGAGTTCTAAGAAGAAAGGTGATGGTATGAATGGGCATTCATATTCAAGTCATATGTATACTAGAGTTATTATTTGTGTTCGAACAAAAGGAGGATTGACCAAGTAGCTTCCTATTTCAGTTGGATTACATCTTTTTCTTTAGTTATGGATGCTCTCACTGGACATTTATAGAAGGATGTTCCTTGTTGTATGTTTTTTTGTTGATAATATCCTTCTTGTGGATAAGACTATAGAAAGAGTTAAAGAAAAAGATCTTCATTGGAGTCTAATGACCTTTGTTTGAGTAGAATTAAAACTGAATACATGGAATGTAATTTTAGTAGTAGAAGCTCTGGTGGCAAACTTGTAACTATGGGTGATCAAATGATTAAAAAGTGTGAACTTTGTAGATATCTCGGATCTATTGTTCAAAGTGGCCGTGATAAAGATGGAGATGTCATTAGTAAAATTCAAGTTGGTTGGTTGAGCTGGAGTAATGCTTCGAGCCTAATGTGTGATACAAAAGTACCGCTTCAACTAAAAGAAAAACTTTATAAGATGGTGGTGAGACCCGCAATGCTCTATAGCACAGAATTTTGGTCTTTAAAAGAGAAGCATAAAACAAAGTTAAGTGTTTTTAGATGAGAATCCTTCAGTGGATGTTAAGAAAGGCAAAGTTAANAGACCCGCAATGCTCTATAGCACAGAATTTTGGTCTTTAAAAGAGAAGCATAAAACAAAGTTAAGTGTTTTTGAGATGAGAATCCTTCAGTGGATGTTAAGAAAGGCAAAGTTAGACCTAATAAGATTTGGGCATATTGTATAAAAAATGAACTTAATATATTAAAATTAAATAAAAATATGACACTCAATAGGACACAATGGAGAAAAAGGATTCATGTAGCCGACCCCACTTAGTGGAATAAAGGTTTGTTGTTATTGTTGTTGTTGTTGTTGTTGTTGTCGTAGAAAGGAATTAAACAACCAAATGGAACTGACTGNTTAAAATTAAATAAAAATATGACACTCAATAGGACACAATGGAGAAAAAGGATTCATGTAGCCGACCCCACTCAGTGGAATAAAGGTTTGTTGTTATTGTTGTTGTTGTTGCCGTAGAAAGGAATTAAACAACCAAATGGAACTGACTACTCCCTAGCATATTTGATTCTAAGAAAATTTATAGGAGAGCACTTCCTCTGAGTTATTTGCAAATCATATGATATAACATATTTTGAGACCTCATTCTTAAAAATTCTAATTCCTGAAAATAGATGCAAGAAGTAGAGCATAAATGCAGAATAATAGTAGAGNTTTATAGGAGAGCACTTCCTCTGAGTTATTTGCAAATCATATGATATAACATATTTTGAGACCTCATTCGTAAAAATTCTAATTCCTGAAAATAGATGCAAGAAGTAGAGCATAAATGCAGAATAATAGTCGAGTTTTCCTTCAACAAAAACACGAAATAATTAAGGAGTGCTTAGTAAGTCTTCTATTAATTTAACATTTCCGGCGTGACTAAAATTCAGAAGATGCGCTGATTTAGAAACCAACAACCAGCTCCACGTGACAACATTATCTTCAGTAAGCCAATTGTGTGCCCTGGAACTTAAAACTAGATCAAACATACACTATGTGGCCAGGTTAAGAAAAAAAACCACCGCAAAATAGAGCATCATAGAAAATATCACACAAGAAGAAATAATGTATGATCCAGAATTCGCGAGATAAAATTGAAACTGCCGGAACTCACACGGACGCATACAATAACTAGCAAACTGGATTCTAAACATAGAAAATAGTACAACCAAGATCAATCGATAGAACCAGAAAAAAAATAAATAAATAAATAAAGTAGAAGTGAAATATCCCTTTACCTCTCGGCCGGAGTGGTGGTGGCTGGCACCGGAGCCTGACGCTGTAGCCCTAGAATCCGTGCCATCGGCGGGATCTCCGCTAACAGGAATCAACAGCTCACGATCTCTATCCCTGTTCCCCATTACCACTAGCGACCTGTCGTCGCCCATCAAACGCCTGAAAAGTTCTTGACTTCACCCTTTTTCTCCAAGCCTGGGCCCTCTGAATCAAAGCTTTTCTTTTTAACTACATTGCATAGAGTCTTTGAACTTTCATATTTAGACATATAATACTCTAAACTTCAATATGAAATCAAGAAAAATGGTCTTTTTTTTTTTANAGCGACCTGTCGTCGCCCATCAAACGCCTGAAAAGTTCTTGACTTCACCCTTTTTCTCCAAGCCTGGGCCCTTTGAATCAAAGCTTTTCTTTTTAAATACATTGCATAGAGTCTTTGCACTTTCATATTTAGACATATAATACTCTAAACTTCAATATGAAATCAAGAATAATGGTCTTTTTTTTTTAAAATATTATTATAATATTAAAACCAAATAAAGTTCATACTTTCATGTCTAAATTTAAAATATCAAAATATTATGTATGTAAAAATGAAAATACATGTGTAAGATATGTAAATACATAAAAATATCACATACTTCATGTATATATTTTTCATTTTTTATACATCCATCTCATGTAGTTCTATCTAGTGTAAAAAATAATAATCTAATATAGAATAAAGCAAAAACTTTTATATAGTTATATTAAAAAAATTTGATAATCAATTCTTAAACAAGTATATCATCATATCTTAATTGAGACTCATAATTAAATCATTCACTAAGTATAAATAATAATTATTCTTGATCATAAAGTAATCAAGCATCAAGTTGTTCATGCTTTCCTCATTTATTCACTAATAGCTTATCTAGCATATTAGTTCATTCGAAGCCCTAGTTTGGACTATATTCTAAATGAAAACTTTCAAATTGTTTATGGTATTTCTGATTCAAAAATTTTGTTTTTTTGAATAAAATTGAAAAATATTTTGATTTTGAATAAAATTGAACTTTTCTTTGATTAATTATATGCATAAGTATCAAGAAAATTGACTTTACATGCATCATAGTTGTAGTAATTAAAAGGTAACCTCATTGTTTATTTCTTTTGAAAAATATGCTTAAATTTCATTAACCAAAATACTCATATTTTATAAATATAAGTTTAAGCACGTGATGAACCATTGTGATAGTATTTTACATTAAGAGATCATTAATCATTCGTCTTCCCAACAGTTTTTGTGACTTCAATCAATCATAGAGCATTTGGGTTGCGCCAAAATTTCATGGTGACAATCTTTTCATTTATATCTACTCAAGATCAATGTTATTATGTGTCTGATTATTTAGTTCTGAATATGTTATTTGCACAAAAAACCTTATACCTAGAACATATATGACATCATAATACATGTTACAAACTTGTTAGAATCATCTATGAAACACTTCAAAACCTATTCTAACTTTGATAGAATTATTTTCTAATCATCTTCAAAACATGAATAAATTATAATATAAGTATCCTTAAATATGATCAAATCATAATTGTATCAAGATTGATCTATCCTTAAACCACAATCAAACCATTTTCTAATTATCATCAAATTATCTTAGAATTATTTTTTGAACCACATTTTAACTTTATTAAGATTTTCAAATATAGTACAAAAATGGTTCACACAAGTTTTCACGGTTCAAAAATAGTTATTGTTTTTAGTCTTCGACAGAAAATATGCTTTTATAAAACCCTAGAAATTCAAAGATTTACTTATTTAAATGATCAAATATAGTATCAAAAGTAATATACTATCTTGGGAGATAGAAATATCACTTTATGATTGTTTGATAACTTAAATTACAAAATTTTAAATATTTGCAATGGTTTACGATTAAAATTGATAAATCTTTCTCTTATCTAATCCAAAGATTAGATAGAGTTTAAATTAAATCTGGGTTACATGCTTCCTATATTAGCAACCCCCTAATACTTAATTATATCTTAAGCAACTGAAGCTACTTAAGAAAACTTTCAATTAAGGTTGTGGTTTTATCTTAAAAAAATTTCTAAGTTTAGATTTTCGTGATTGATCATTGGAATTTCAAATGAGAAAAGTTCAAAAGTGGAATAATTATTAACAAAACCCAAAGGAAGAAAAGTAGGACATATCGAAGATACTAAGAATACTCAGTGTCATCCCAACTATCATATTGTTTGGCTTTAGAGATCTGGAAAGAGGATTATTTTGCATCTTAACATCTTATTAGAATTTAGGGCTTTTATCACACGATATACTATCGTGAGAAAGCCTAGAAGATAAGGATTTATGTTGTAACTAGATGAATAACATTAGAATCCTAAGACTGAAGTGAGGTTCACTAAAAGAAGTGAAATCTCATAAACCTAGTTTAAATGAAGAAAAATACAATAGATAAAAATGTAATGAACTTATAACCTTTGGAAAGAGTTGTCATCTAAACCATCTATTTAAAATAAAAGCCATACATGATCGGTCTCAATGAATGTAAAACATGATATTTTATTATTTTTTAAGATTGGTATGTCTTACAACTTGATTATAAATCAAGCTGCCTAAGTATGAATGATATACATAATATCCTACGACCGATGTGAATATTTTTTTTTCATTTAAAACTTACCACTTGTTATAGTTCACCACACTAAAATATTTATTACTTTTTTGGTTAACTCTTATTGCCGAGTGAACAGAGCAAGCTTTGCAATAGGTTATGCAAATCCTTAACAATGAATGTTTAGAAGATTCATTTATAAGGCTAAATGGTATGTAAAAGTAGACTCATTCTATAAGGTGGTGGTCCTTAAATGATAAACCACTTTTTGTGCAATGAGTGATGGTCTGAAAGAAAGAAATATGAACTATATAGTATGCATATGTATATGGTGATCTTTTTAAGACTATTCTTGAATCGCAAAAATATTTCTACTATATTTTATTTAATATCAATTTAGTTGTATTTATCTATAATATTTCTAAAGATGTAAATATAATATCTTATGCAACTTTCCTTTGGTTATGAGTTTCATCTAATTTTAAAAAAATAGGTTAAAGTTATTTAGTTTGGATAGAAAATATAGTCCTAAAATGAGCCTATCAGTAATTCCAATAAAAGATGCAAATAAAATACCGACCAAAAATTTGGTCAAATCTATCGAGTACAAATCAAATAATAGATATGATAAAAGGATGCCAACGCTAGACTTATGTTACTCGTTAGTCAACATCATCTAAAATTTCATTATTTTTTAGTTAAGATTTATCCTTTCGCTTCGAGTTCATCCTCTTTTGAATAGTTCAGATATTAATAGGACACTGAACAAAACACACCTTAATTCTAAAACGAAAAGAGGACTCAAGAATGAAAACATACAATATTATGACAGCCTAGTTTTAATTAACTACAACAACCCTACAAGACAGAGTTAGCACATTGTTGGTCGTCAAATTGGAAATTATCGGCTGTCAGAATGGATATCCTGATGCCCGTTTAATTTAATTTATATATGTATAATTTGGGAAAAGTAGTATTTTAAATTTTGAAAATACGAGACTGAACGGATCTCATATCCTTAGTAGTTAAGAAAATGAGTCTAATACCACAAGAAATGCATCTATCTCAAAGGGTAGACACACTACTTACTGGTAAGACTCGATTAGATAAACTAAAGAATTTATGACATTTGTTTAAGTCTGCGAAAAAATCTTTTTTATTATGTTGACCGACAAGCTTCCCTATTTAATACAAAGAATTAAATAGGGTTTATATTAAGCTGGGTTCTTTAATGTTTCCTATAAGGGCAAGCCCCTATAGTTAATTACATCTTAGATAACCGAAGTCACCTAAGAAAACTCTCGATAAAAATCAGGGGATATTGTCTTCAAGGAGTTTAAGGGATGGGAATTTTTAAAAGATCGGACAAAGAGGTGTGAAATGGGAATGGCTCAAATTTGGAACATTTATTTTTGAATCCAATTGAAGAAGAACTAGGGGATGTCATGGATCCTGAGGAGAACCTCAGTGACTTCCCAAGCTATCTTATGGTTTAACTTCAACTTCAAAAAGAAATTATGGGTGTCATCCTACCAATTTTATTTATTAGGGCTTACATTCATGTGAGATGGTCGCACAAATAGCCTAGAAGATATGAGGATTTAGGTCGTGACGAACGATAACCTCAAAATCATAGGGTGTTAAGGCTTAAATTGTATAGTGAGTCATACAAAGGCCTAAAAGAAGTTAAGGATTTATGTTGCTCTAGTCGAACGACCTCAAAATCCTATGGCTTGTTGTTTAGTTCTAAGGAAAGATGTGTTGTTGTAGATCCTCATGCTGTTGCAGAAGGCTACCCATAAAGTTAGCTCCAGACTCCTCGGCAAAGTAGCTGTCCTAAAGTCTAAGTTTTAAAGGTTTAAAAAAAGTTAAATTTAATTATTATGGGGGGATAAAGTTGATTAGAGTGACACCAGTTAGAATCTCACGGTTCTCTTATTTCAATATCACTATTTTCTTCGAATTCACCTAGTCCAAATAAATTTACTAAACTCAACTCAATGAGTTCCATACTTTCATTTAGACCATGAGAAATCTCGTTAGTAACAGTAGGTTACCTCCTCCGAGGGATTCCCGATCATCCGATAGAGACATTTTAACTTAGTTGCACTTTTTATTTTTTTGTTTTATTTGTGATTAAATTTTGAGTTGTCTTATATTTTAACTGTTGTGGCGGTGGATTTTTATCTTTCTTTGATTTCTTAATTTTGGTTTTGGTTTCAGTTCTGTGGCTATCCTAAAAGTTTCAGTTTTGACATGCAGGGTGATCTTGTTGTTTAACATGCAAGTTTTTAGGTAGGAAATGAGAGACACAGAAAGGTAAATAAATTACAATGCAATTACTTAAAAGTGTACCTGATAATTCTTCCCATTCCTCCGCCTGAAGGGTCAGTACTTGCAAAGCATATATATACTTTTGCAGAAATAAAAACATGCTTGTAGGAAAAGCAGAGAACATGGGTTTGAGGTGTGTCTATCAAACCCTATGTCACACTGTTGTTTCTAGTTTGTTCATCTGTAGAGATAATTCTCTCAAGCAAATCATAATATGTACAAGTGTCCTTTGAGATTCTCAAAGGATCATGAGATGGTCTAGGGTAGTACCCTAGGCATTTCATAGTCCCTCAAATCGTCTCGAGTTCATTTTGGTTTTATTATGTTTGCTATGTGGTACACCCAATTCATACCCTTATGCTTAATGAACCTTGATGTTTTGATTATCTCTTTAAGTGGGGTAATTATCATTTGATGTTTCACTTACGAAATATTCGGGTAAGACACTTATGGGCAATTTAACTTAATTAAGAAACTTAGTCAGATTGATTTTCAAAGATGGGCTTATAGTTCTTTTTAGAAATAGTTTCAAATTATTTATAGTTCATTTTCTAAACCTCGCTATACAAGATTTTGATTAAGCCTGATTCACTAATAAACCCTTAAAACTTAATGAGTAGAATTGTAATTTTTTAAGAAAATTTGAATATTTATACTTTTAAACCTTATCAAGAATCATAAATCATTTTAGAACCATTAATGGAGGTTCTGAATCAGTGGGTTATGATCTTCCAAAATCAAACCCCTCACCTTAATATCTTGTTATTTAATTAATCTTCTAAATTTCATAAATGTGAGAAATTACAAATCTATCCTTAATGAGACCAAAGTGAGATTGGTTGCTACCATTTATCCCTTTCATGTATCAATCATTAAGACATGTCAATTAAGATCATTTATTACCCATTTACCCTTTGGTTAGGCCAAAATATTAATTGGTGCTTAAATCCTAAAATTATCATTCTGCCCTTAAGGCCTTAACACCTCATAATTCATTAAATTAAAACCAAATAACTTTATAATTTTTATGCTGCCTTACTCATGGGTTAATTAAAACATCAGAGGAGAAAATATGATTTTTCTGAATTTATTTAATTTTATAATTATTTTAATGCAAAAATGAGGATTTTTAATGAAAATTCAATAACTCAACCAAAACAAAACCTCTATTCTTAAAAAATTTATTAGAGGTTCACCTAGGTTAGAGGACCACTTGGACCAATTTTCATGATTTTGAGAATTTTAATTTAATTATTATAATTATTTGTTTGTTCTAAGTATTAATTAAATTTAAATATTATTTAAATGAAAAATTAAATTTTATATTTTTCTTAAATCTCTCTGAGTCCAAGAAACTCAGAGAAACAAGTTTCATATATATTTTTTGGTTTTTATTTTAATTATTATAATTATTTTAGTGAAAAATTAAAGAAAATTCATTTTAAGCCTTTAAAAATTAATATCTTGACTTAAAAAATTAAAAGAATTATTTTAATTGATCTTAAGTGATCATGAAGCCAAATGTAACATTTTAGTATATTTTTACAATCTTGTAATTTTTATGATTTTTAATTAATTTTTTTAATTATTTAAATATTTAAAAATGACTTAAAAATGAAATATTTATTTTAATTACACTTTATTTTTCTTATGTTCATCTGATTTTTTGAATTTTATTTTAATTATTATAATTATTTTAGTGTCAAAAATGTAATTTCATTTAGTTAATCCATTTTAGTTGTCAAATTAATTCCAATTGACTTGAAATTTTTATGGAGAGTTCCGCTGATATTAATTTACAGTGGAGAATAATTTTTTTGTCATTTACATCTATATTTTATCCAATTATATTTTATTTTTATGGTTTAATGACAATTAGGGTAATTTTTAATGAGTTAAACCAAGTTTATATTTTTACTAGGGTCCTATGACTACAATAAACCTACCAAATCAAGTTTTGTATTTTTTTGATGAATATTTTAATCATTATAATTATTTTACCAAAACAGATATAACATGCTTGAAAAATAGAGGTCTCTGCCTAGAGACCTCCACTGACCTTGGAAAAATCAAGGAAGGTCCCTCATGATAGAGAGATCAAAAGCCCCAAAAATCAAGTCATGATGAAATGTTCATTCATATGGAGAGTACAAATAAGAAATACATTATGTAATTAATTAAAAATCATGCATTCATCAAACAGACATGAAATCATTTCCGCTTTATTCTCCTCTGTTCACTGAGTATGTGGGTATTTTTATTTTATTTTTGTATTCTACACCAAGATATGGGTTTTTCAAGTTCTGGGATTTAAATAATTCAAGAAAATCTTTTTTTTTTTTTATTTAAACCACGTGACGCCATGCAATCCTTAACATCTCCGAAGCCTCCACGTGGCGTATTCTGGTTCGACACCGCTATTTAAGCCAACACTTACTCGACCCGATGTTCATGCACCATTCGCTCGTTCGATGCTATCTCAGTCGTCTGTCCGATACACACGCGATTGGACGACTCTCTGTCATCGTCCCCAAGTCCCCCAATCTGTGCTTCGTCCACCTTCTAACCTTAATATCTCGCTTGATACTCAACCAAATCTCTTCGGGTTTATTTTTATAGACACGTCTAGACTAGGATAACACATTTATACAGTTAATCAAGTCTTAAATCAAGTCTATAAGCATGAAGAATTAAAATAGACTCAGTTTGAGGAGAAAACTCAATACCTTTGCCCAAGAGGTTTGGCCTAGATTGGGTGCTTCTACAAGCTTGAGTTGAGTCCAGAGAGCTCCTAGATGAAGCCTTAGGCCGTGGTGAATTGCCTTGACTAAATTTGATCGAAGCCAATTTTGGGTGTTGATCAAAGTCTATGCTAGGGTGGTCTGGTGATGGGTCTTTTATGGGGAATCTTCTTCTTTCACTCAAGGGATGTGGGTGCAATTAATTTGGCTTTAGTGCACCGTAGAGCTTTGGGGAATTATGTCCTGGTTCAAGCTAATTTTTTATCTCCAAAATTGAGCTCAGGCAGTGGGTTTGAGTGGCTAAAAACAGAGGGATTGCACTCAGGGAAGCTGGGAGAAGCTCTGAGAACAATTTGTCAGTGTCTCCCCAAGGAATTTTCAACAACCTTCCTCTTGGTTGTGAAAGGGACATTTAAATAGGAGGGGCTATGGTTGCTCTCAGACCAGGTTGAGGTGGCTGGGATGCTACCTAGGTGGAGGGCAGAAAGGCTCCAATGGTCAATTGGATTGGTGCCACTTGGATGGGTTTAATTTTTGGTTTAAGCCATGGTGGAGCTTTCAGGTTTGGGTTTTTCGACCTTGGCCAGTGAGGGGTCACCATCTGGCTCAAGGAGGTCAGGCCTAGGTCATGGTGCAGTCAATTTGGGTTTGACATGTGTAAATGTTATTAATTGAAATGGAAGGGGTATTGGGCTAGGTTGGGTCAAACATGGGTCTAACCCCATTGAAATGGGCTTGTGTGGCTCCCCATGGCTGACTAAGGTTAGGTGAGCCAGCTGAAATGGTGTGGAGAAGTCCCCATCCATTGTATTTGATTAAACATGGATTAGAGTGTATCATTAAAAGGGTAAAAACTTTATTAAGGGAGCTTGAAAGTGTCCCCACCCTTTTCCATTAATAGTTTGGTGAGGTGGCAAAGAGTCATATGGCTCACCTATGGCTTGGGGATGGCTTCATGGCTTGTCCTTGGCTTGGCCAATTTGCATGAGAAAGGATTTTTGGATTTTATGTGGTATTTTGATGGTGTTTGTCATGAGGCTTAATATGGAATGATTTTGGCATGAATTGGAAACTTAGGGAATGATTTTGATTAAATGGATGATGAGGAGGAAAATTGTCATGTGGGCTTTTAATTGAATCTTGGGCTTTTTGAATGACTTAAGGGCTTGGGATTTTAGAATTTAGGAGAGTTTGGGTTTGGGTCAATTAAATGTTTAATTTAGTGTAGGGAGATTTCATGAAGAGTTTTGAAAGAATTTTAAGTTATTTTGAATTGAATTGGAAGACCAATTTGGTGGAATTTGGACATAGGTTAATTTGAGGATTTTAGGTTAGACTTGGTTTTGGGTTATACTAGAGCTTGGATATGACCCAATTAATATTTCAATTTGGTGTGTGTGATTGTCATGCAATAGGTTGAAAAGAAATTAGGTGGAAATTTTGGGGTTATGGCTTTCAATTTGGTGGCATTTGGGGATATGACCAATTTGGGGTAAAATTGAGGCTTTTTAATTTGGGTGAAATTGAGCTTGTAATTGGGTAAAATTAGGTTTTTATTTAGTTTCAATTGGTATTAGGGATATTGAATTTTTGTTTGGAATTGAAATTGGTCAAGATTGAGGTCAATTTGTCTGACATTGGGGCTAATTTAGGGGAATTGGGCCTTTAAGTGCAATTTGGGGCTTTTAGTTAAAATGGGCCAATTTGGTCAAATTGGGTCAATGTGATGGTTCAAATTGATTTTGGGGACAATTGAGATGATTTTAAAACGTTTGGGATTTTTTCGAAATTTTTGGGTCATGAGAGACATTTTGGTAATTTTTGGCAAATTTGGGGCATTTTGAGAATTTGGTGATTTTGGTCAATTTGGGTAGTGTAAAATGGTTTGAAATGACTTTTGGACAAATTTGGGTGTTTTGGGCAATTTTGGGAATGTTGGCAAAAATTTGGGTTGTAGGGGTATTTTAGTAATTTTGATGAAAGTTTGGGCTAGAGTGGGTAGGTAAGCCATGAAGCAAATTCCAAGTCATGAGAACCATATGAGGACTCGCTTTAGATGATCAATATGTTGGTCCTAAACCTCTTACTCAAGGGCTAGGGGTTTGGGTTCACCCATATGAGCTTTCCAAAAGGAGTCAAGAGACCAAATTAAGTGCAAGTTGTCTTAAGGTTTAGGGTGTGTGAAAAAATGTAGTGTTTGCAAGCTAGTCTAACCAAGACTAGACCACCCATGGTTATTCCTATGGCTTGACCATCTTATGGGGACTCTCATTGAGCTCCCTCATATTGACTCCACCTACTAACTGATAGAGGTTAGAACTAATATGTGGAACTTCAAGTTTAGTAAAGAAGAGTTTAGAATTTTTAATGATGAGGGTTCCTTTTCTAGTCCTCTAGAAATAGTCAACAGGAAAGTCTTATAGCTAGACCTTAGGCTATTGAGAAGGAAACTAGATCTCAACCAAAAGTGAGGTCAACACATACCGTAAGCTTACTATGGAAGCCTAACAACATGCAAAGAAAATTTACAATAACCTCGGCTAACATGCCAGAGAAATGCAGTAAAATTAAATTATTTACTTGCCCTTATAAATGTCTAACAAGCAAATAAGGCAAAATAACATAATGCACAATCAAGCTAAATCCTATGATGTCTAAAAGTAAGTGAATGTAAAGTGAGAGAAAAATAGTGACGATATCAGGTCAAGATGCCCATAGCTTTCCATCATCTTGAATAGCCTCGGTCCCTAATTTAGTTAGTTATAAGAGATGGTTAACTCAATTTGACTTGAAGATTCCTGTTAGCAACTATGAGTTGCATTGCCCACAAAATCTTTGTAGATCCGGGATGAATTTATTATTATTCATGTTGCATTTGATTTTATTGTTCATTAGAGGTTTACTTTACGTGTTAATGTCTTTCAAATTTTATGAGTTTATGACTTTTATTTTCTTGAATTTTAATAAAATTTCAATTTGATTTTTAATAGGCTTTTCTTTTTTTAATGATTGTATTTTTAATAGGATTTTTTTATTAATTTAGTTTTTAATATGATTGTCTTTTAATCTGCATTTATGACGATCCAGGTCAATATCTCATGGTTCCATCAACTTAGGGTATTTAGTGTGTAGTTTGCTTCGTTACGAATAACCAGAGGACTTCTTATTAGCAATCAAATTAACTTATTCAAGGATACCTAAGAGATTGGGATTTATTTAATGAAGTTCAAGTTTAAGTTTTAGTGAATTTTATTTTATGGTCCATCTAAAGTTTAATGATTTATAAATTTTATGGATTTTACTTAATTTTTGCTCTAGTTTATTTTTTATGACCTGTTTTATTTGTTTGGTGTTTTAATTTTGTGTTCGATTTGATTTTTTATATTTCTTAATTCATCTTTATTTGCTTGATCTATTAGTGAAGATTTTTTTGGATTTGGAGTTTTCTTAATGAAGTTATTAAGTTCTTGTTTCAAGAGTGGTATATTCATAAATTCATTGTTCTTGTCTTAAAAAACTTTAACTTGAGATAGAAGTTGTTTATTATATTTTGATATTTGTTAATTAATTCTTTGAAGTGATTAGTTAATAGTTTCAAATTCAATAACTTTTTTTTGTTAAGTATGATAACNACATCTTAACATTTTATTAGAATTTAGGGCTTATATCACACGATATACTGTCGTGAGAAAGCCTACGAGATATGGATTTATGTTGTAACTAGATGAATAACATTAGAATCCTAAGACTGAAGTGAGGTTCACTAAAAGAAGTGAAATCTCATAAACCTAGTTTAAATGAAGGAAAATACAACAAATAAAAATGTAATGAACTTATAACCTTTGGAAATAGTTGTCATCTAAACCATCTATTTAAAATAAAAGCCATACATGATCGGTCTCAATGAATGTAAACCATGATATTTTATTATTTGTTAAGAGTGGTATGTCTTACAACTTGATTATAAATCAAGTTGCCTAAGTATGAATGATATACATAATATCCTACGACTGATGTGAATATATATTTTTCATTTAAAACTTACCACTTTTTATAGTTCACCACACTAAAATATTTATTACTTTTTGGGTTAACTCTTATTGCCGAGTGAACAGAGCAAGCTTTGCAATAGGTTATGCAAATCCTTAACATTGAATGTTTAGAAGATTCATTTATAAGGCTAAATGGTATGTAAAAGCAGACTCATTCTATAAGGTGGTGGTCCTTAAATGATAAACCACTTTTTGTGCAATGAGTGATGGTCTGAAAGAAAGAAATATGAACTATATAGTATGCATGTGTATATGGTGATCTTTTTAAGGCTATTCTTGAATCGCAATAATATTTCTACTATATTTTATTTAATATCAATTTAGTTGTTTTTACCTATGATATTTCTAACGATGTAAATATAATATCTTATGCAACTTTACTTTGGTTATGAGTTTCATCTAATTTAAAAAAAAAAGGTTAAAGTTATTAAGTTTGGATAGAAAATATAGTCCTAAAATAAGTCTATCAGTAATTCAGATAAAAGACGCAAGTAAAATTTCAACAAAAAATTTGGTCAGATCGATGGAGTACAAACAAAACAAATAGAGATGATAAAAGGATGCCAACGCCAGACTTATGTTACTCGTTAGTCAACATCATCTAAAATTTCATTATTTTTTTAGTTGAGATTTATCCTTTCGCTTTATGTTCATCCTCTTTTGAATAGTTCAAATATTAATGGATGTTGAACAAAACACGCCTTAATTCTAAAATGAAAAGAAGACTCAAGAAAGAAAGCATACATTATTATGGAAGCCTAGTTTTGATTAACTAAAACAAACCTATAAAACAAAGTTAGCACATCCCAAGCTTCTATGGCAGCCTAACAACATGCAAAGAAAATTTACAATAACCTCGGCTAGCATGCCAGAGAAATACAATAAAATTAAACTAATTACTTGTCCTAATAAATGCCTAACAAGCAAATAAGACAAAATAACATAATGCACAGTCAAGCCAAATCCTATGACATCTAAAAGTAAGTGAATGTATAGTGAGAGAAAAATAGTGACGATATCAGGTCAAGATGCCCATGGCTTTCCATCATCTTGAATCGCCCTAGTCCCTGATTTACTTAGTTATAAGAGATGGTTAACACAATCTGACCTGAAAATTCCTGTTAGCAACTATGAGTAGCATTACCCACAAAATCTTTGTAGATCCGGGATAAATTTATTATTATTTAAGTTGCATTTGATTTTATTTGTTTATTAGAGGTTTACTTTACATGTTAATGCCATTCAAATTTTATGAGTTTATGACTTTTATCTTTCTTGACTTTTAATAAAATTTCAATTTGATTTTTAATAGGCTTTTCTTTTTTTTACTGGATTTGATTTTTAACAGGATTTTTTTATTAATTTGGTTTTTAATATGATTGTCTTTTAATCTACATTTATGATGACCCTAGTCAATATCTCATGGTTCCATCAACTTAGGGTCTTCAGTGTGTAGTTTGCTTCGTTACGAATAACCAGAGGACTTCTTATTAGCAATCAGATTAACTCATTGAAGGATACCTAAAAAATTGGGATTTATTTAATGAAGTTCAAGTTTAAGTTTTAGTGAATTTTATTTTATGGTCCATCTAAAGTTTAATGATTTATAAATTTTATGAATTTTACTTAATTTTTGCTCTAGTTTATTTTTAATGACTTGTTTTATTTGTTTGGTGTTTTAATTTAGTGATTGATTTGATTCTTTATATTTCTTAATTCATCTTTATTTGCTTGATCTATTAGTGACGATTTTGTTGGATTTGGACTTTTCTTAATGAAGTTATTAAGTTCTTGTTTCATGAGTGGTATCTTTATAAATTGATTGTTCTTGTCTTAAAAAACTTTAACTTGAGATAGAAGTTGTTTATTATATTTTGATATTTGTTAATTAATTCTTTGAAATGATTACTTAATAGTTTCAAATTCAATAACCTTTTTTGTTAAGTATGATAATGAAAAGGTATGTTTGTAATTTCAAAGAAGTTACAAATATGCCCATATTTAATTTCAAACATAAGAGTTATAATGTTTGGTTGTTATTTAACTTCTCATTAAAGATTTTAAGATAAATTTATTAAAGTTTAAGTTTGTAGGATTTACTATTTAACAATTGAAAAGCAACTCATGTTATATTTATAATTTAAGAAATTACAAATTAATCTCTAATCACTTTTGATTAATTAATTTGTATTATATTTTTGATTGACTTATTAATTAATGATCTTTTGAGTTTATTTTTCATGAGTTTTAATTCTTTAATGTTCAAATTAGAGGTTCAAGAGTTCAAAATGGTACATTTTTTATTTTAGAAAAGTAACTTTCCTCACATTCTTAGTTATGAATTTTATTGTATATTAAGTATTTTGTGTTTTATTATTGAGTTTCAATTATGTTTTATATATTTTAAGGTTTCAAATTATTCAAAATTATTTTTAAGGTAAAATCTATAGCTTTCAATTTTTGGCCAAAATTTTTATTTGAAATTAAGTTGGTTTAACTCACCAATTTTGTTTGAATTGTTTTAAATATTGAGTGAATCATTGGTTTTATGATTTACATATAATTTTATAAGGCCAAATTTTTCATACTTTATTGATTATCATTTTTCCCTTATACATTGATATTTTAACCTAGAATTTGACTTTATTATTTCATTTGTTGTGTTTGCTAACTTAATTTGGGGTTTTCTTTTTTACGTTTTGTTACTTGAGTTTGGAGACAAAGGTTAGGGGTGAAATTTTACATTTTTACAAATATACCCTTTCTTAGGTTTAAGTGATTTTTTAATTTTCAAAGAATGAGATGGTGATTTTAAATTATAAGTTCATTATTTTAATCATTTTTTTTTTCATTTTCCAATTGAGTTTATAATTTTTTTTATCTATACTTTATATATTATTATTATTATCATCATTATATTTTTCATATTTAATTTACAATTAATTGCAAATCTAACAGAAGTTACATTATCTCACTTAAATATTGATTTTTTTCTTAGATCTGCCTAGATTTTTTATGTCATAATCTTAGGTTCATTTTAGAATAGACTTTGATGAAATTTTTGGTGAAATTTAGTGTTGTTTTGGGGTTTATTTTGATGGAGTTTAGGTGGTTTTTTGGTGGAGTTTTGGAAGGGGTTTAGGGATTGAATTTGGGGGAATTTTGGTGGACTTTTGGTGGAGTATTGGAAGTGTTTTGTTGGAGTTTTGGGAGGGATTGAGGGGTTGATTTTGGCGGATTTTTAGAAGGGATGAGTTGATTTTGGTGAAGTTTATGTAGAGTTTTGGCGGAGTTAAGGCGGAGTAGACTACACATATATTCCTTTCAATTATTGTGTATTTATGCACACAACACACAATTCTTATATATTTTCATAGTTAACACTTACATTTTCCTTTTTTATACAAAAGTACCTAAAATTTCACTTTCTTACAAAACATTCGAGCTTTCTTTTTTACCTAAATAAAACCTCAATCTCCATCTTTTAATATGAAAAACTTTAATTTTTATTTACATAAAACTTCAAGCTTTATCTTTTCAAACATAAAACTTAAATTTTTATCCTTATATACATAAGAGTTATATATTTTTTTACATACATAAAACTTAAAATTTTATTTTTCACATACATAAAATTTAAATTTTTATCTTTTCATACATAAAAATTAAATTTTTACTTTTCCATAAGAAAAATGTAAACTTTTTATTTTCTGCATGCATAACCCTCAAATTTTTATTTTATGCATATATCACAGTAAAATTTTTATTTTTTGCATATATAACACTAAAATTATTATTTTTTTGCATACATAACACTTAAATCTTTATTTTTGCATATATAAAACATAAATTTTATTTTACTTACTTACATAACACTAAAATTTTTATTTTTACAAACATAAAACTTAAATTTTTATTTTTGCATACATAAAATTAAAATTTTAATTTTTTACATACATAACATTCAAATTTCCACTTTTATACATAATGCTTAAATTTCTTTATATTACTATTTATATATAACACTTCAATTTTTACCTTAATTTTAAATATT
>JXCR01139960.1:295971-316169 GCA_002079205.1 Phalaenopsis hybrid cultivar | reverse complement strand
TTTTTTTTTTTTTTTTTTTTTTTGATAGAGCGAAACACATTGAGTGATATACATTAAAATAAAATTAGATTTTAAATATGTCAATACATAAATATTAGGAATTAAATGGTATACATTTAAATATCTCTTTTTGGTGGTTTAAATGTCAAGCATATAAATATTAAATTTCCCTTTTTTTTGGTTGTAAATATCAATTGCTTATTTTTTTATTGTTTGTGAATATTAAAGTTGCTTTTTGTTTTGTATATATAAGTTTTTTTTTTTCTCTTAGGTTTTGGATAAGTGAATACATGAGAATTAGGTGGTATGTATGTAAAATAGAAAAGTCTGGTTTTTAGACTTGTAGGTATGCAAGAATTAAGTGTTATTTGTGTAAACACCCAAGTTTAAGTTGTTTGCATGCAGATGCCTAAGTTCTTTTGTATCGGGATGCAGATTTCAAAGCTTAGGTTTTGGACATGCAAATACATGAGGTTTGAGTGACATGCATGTAAATACATGAGGTTTGAGTTGTGTGCATGTAAACATTCAAGATCTGAGTGGTGTGCATGTAAATACATAATATTTTAGTGTTGTGTATGTAAATACATGAGATTTGAGTGGCGTGCTTGTAAATATAAAAGGATTAAGTGCCATCGTGTAAATACATAAGAGACATGTGGCATGCATGTGAATTCATAAAAAAAGAGAGAGGAGAGAGGCTGCTCAATGGAGGAATGGTTTGGAGGTATTCATAGGTTAAAGAGGGAAGAGAGAGTTAGTATCAGTTGGATCTTAAAGAAAAGTGGAGAGGATGTGGTTGTTTATGGTTTGGAAGGGGAGGAAAATAGGAGAGAGAGAGAGAGAGAGAGAGAGGGAGAGTGATGGAAAAATAAGAGAATATCTATTTTTTTATTTTATTTTTATGTTATTTTATCTTATTTTGTTCGATTTTGCCTNTATATATATATATATATTTTATTTTAGTTGCATTTTTTCCTTATATGTTATTTTATCTTATTTTGTTCGGTTTTGCCTTTTTTAGTGGATTTGACCATTCTTTTGTTTATCTTGTCATGAGAGCATGAGAGGTGAATTGGAGGTGGCCATGTGGAAATTTGACCTTGTCTTAAGGGTGGGGGTTTGACTTGATTTTTCTTCTTCCTAAGATGGTTTTGGTCTTGGTATGAAAATAGTTTGTCCTTGTTTATCATGGGCATTTTGTAGGTTTTGGAATTTGACTAAGTTATTGGAGTTTGGGTGGATGAGTCTTGCTCATGAGGATTTGGGTTAGCATGAAAATAGTGTCACCATTAGAAAATCTAAATAAGTGGGCTGGATCATGCTAAAGATGGCTTGTTGGCTTGTTGGCTTGGATGAAGCTTAACATGGCTTGGTGGCTTGCATATGACTTAGCATGGCTTGATGACTTACCATGAGACGGGGTTTTGTGATTTTTTTTTTTGTTTTCTTATTTGTCATTAGACAAAATTTTGGCCATGGGATTATGCTTTAGATTTAATCATTAGTTTTTTTTCTTTGCATGTGGCATAAGTTTTTGATTGATTTTGTGTCATGAGGAGGCTGATTTGAACTAAATTGGATTTTGGTTTGAATTGATTTTAATTTAATTTTGGTTTTAGTTAGTGGATTCCAGTTTTGGGCTTAGGTTTGGGCCTTAGGTCAAATGGATTTTAATTTTAAGTTTATCACAGCATAAGCTTTGTTTGATTTAGGTGTTTTTAATTTTAATTTTGGATATTAAATTTAAAAGTTGATGACTTTATGTTGAACTCTTTCTATTTGGTTTAATTTAGTGTTTTGAATAAATTAAATATCATATTTTTGATTAATTTTGGTGCATTAATTAATGCTTGATTTTAATTTGATTTGATTTTGATTGGTCATTAATGATTTTAGTGAATTTAGTTTTAATATTGAATTCATTTATACTGATATTTGTTGATTTTAATCTTTAATGGATTCAATTTTTATTGATTTTGGTTGAAATTAATTTTTAGTGGAATTAGTTATGTTGGTTTTTTTTAGATTAGTTTTCAGTGGATTTAATTATGTTGATTTTTATTTTGTTGAGATTAATTATGTTGATATTAAATTTTGAATTTAGCCTTAGGTTGATTTATGGATGAATTTTATTTTATTTTGTTTAATTTTAAATTTTACCTGATAGTTTGAATTTTAGTTTGAATTTTAGTTTGAATTTGTGGCCTCAATTTTGATGAATTTGATTATTATTTTTTAGTTAGTGATTTTAATTTAATTTAATTTTAATTTTATTGATTTTAATTTTAGGTTATTTTGAGATTTTTTGATGAATTTGGTATCTTCATTTTTGATGATTTTGGTTGTTTAATTTGAGTATGTGATTGAATTATGAAGTTCCAATTTTAATTGATTTTTGTTTGCAAATTGATCAATTTTTTAAGAGATATACCCTATCTTTGTTTAAAGTGAACTTCATACCCAACGAGCTCTTCATAAACTAAGAGTTAGATAAGGAAGTATGAAGGAAAGATGTTGAATGCCCAAAAGAGAGAGACCAACAAAAGACCTGTCTTTAGGATCAAAGGGTAACTTTAGGCAATTTCAGCATATGGGAACTCAACTTAAGCTTCAATGATCTAACCATAATCATCTCAACCAAGGTTTGATGATTTGAAGGTTAGCTTCTGAGACTCTATGGAGTGAAGAAGTGTTTTGAAGTTTTATTTGGCATTTGCTCCTTCATTAGTTTTATAAGAGAGCTATTAAGAAAACCCTAAGATTAGATTCTAAGCTATAGAGAGAGGAAATATAAGATAGATCTCACACAAAAATGAGGTCAATAATGATTTCATCATAGTTTGATTAAAGTATAGTTCAATTATCTTTAATGGTGATTTGATCATGATTAAACAATGGTTTGTTTTTTTAGCCATTGTTATCTCTTTTATTTCATTTATTTTTTACTTAAAATTGCTAATATAAATGAGAATAATGGTTATATTATTGTGTTTAAAATTAAAGACACCATTGTATCCATCTTATAATCTAATATATTATAGGCATAAAATTACGCTTTACTAAATTTAGCTTATAGTATATCATGTTAAAGTATTTGTGATTGTACTATGATATATAAACTTTGTAATCTATTGTGTTAAAGTTGTTGCAATGCATTTTATTTCATACATCACATATGTAAACTATTCAAATCACATTCATACCTTCTCTTGAAAACATTATTTGTATCAGATTTAAATTGGTTTGAATCACTCATTGTTTGAATATTTTTAAAAAATACATTTAAAACCCTATTTAACTCAAATCTTACCTCGTATAATTTCAATTTTACTCAAACAATATCATTTACAATGGACATTAAATAAGTAGTACATAGCTAAAAGAGATGGATGCTGTAATTAAAAATATATATTTTGACACATTTCTCTAGAAAAATAAACATTGAAAAAAATTTCCAATAACAACTATTGTGAGGCTTAAATTCAGTATATTCCTAAAGATAAGCATTATATGATATATTATACATAGATCTTAGTATATTACTACAAAGTTTCTAAATAAATTATATAGAGCTACATTTAAATTGAGTCAAATCAAAATTTAAAAAAATTTAAAGCAAATCAAAATTACCTTTAAATTAATTTTGTTTATGAAGTTAAGTTCAAAATTGATTTAAAGTCAAGTCAAGCAAAATAAAATTTCAAGCAAATATTAAGCAAACTTTGATCTTTAAACTCTTAATTATCCTTTAAAAAACTAATAAAAGACGTATCTCTCATTCTGAAACTGACTTAAATAAAAAAATAGATTTTTTTGCATGTCATCAAAATCTATCTTATTAAAAAATAAATAAATAAGCAAGCTAACAAACAAATTTATATATTTATGTTTGTAATTATCAAATAAGTAAGAATTTAGAGAATGTTAATAATAAAAATTATTTGTTTATTAATTTTTTGAATAAAATATGATGTTTTTTTTATTAAAACCATCATATGTTTCACTTACCATGGCAGCTAGTCTTGAATAAAGAAGATAAAGGCAAATTAGCTTTGATGGTGGCACAACACTGACCCTCTTAAAATTTGTTTAGTCTTCAGTCTATGGGCATATTTTCTTAGATGAATTAAAACATTAAATAAAAGAAATGTAATGTAATTTAATTTTAGGAGGTTGTTTAGTTGAATATAATTTAAATGTAGTGTCATGACAAGTTTGTTATTAGTTTTTTAATTGATTTCAAAATTTGAAAATCTCTCTTCCTTCTCCTTTCCCTCTTGTGATCTTTTTGTGAGGTGATGAGATCAATAATACGATTGATATAGGTGAGAGTGGTAGTGACCGGGATAAACAATGTAATGCAAATGGAGAAGAGGTTGAATGTAGCAAGGCATCATATTTAAGGGTAGTTTTGATTTGGGCAAATTTAAAAAAAACATTGAAGATAGGCATTTGGGGTTTATAAATTCTTCAAAAAATTTTTGTATTTATTTTTCTTCCATCTGAAAACATGTGAATTAAAAATTTACACATTTGCTATACTTTATACTCCTAATACAAAAAAGAGAAAAATCTAAGAGCTTTTTAGTTGCAACAAACAATTAATACTTTTAATAATAATAGAGTATAACCTCACTGTTATCACACTTAATTCAATATATTTAAGATGTGAAGAGGATGTAGTGTTATTTTTTTTCTACCTTCATATCCTGTCTACCAATTTGTAGAATAAAAAACCAAAAATCTAGTGTTACATTTGGTGGTAAGTGTTCTTCAAGGTGAACTTGAAGACCCATGCAAGTAAGAAAAGCTAAATTCATTACTTCAATTTACTCTCTTTTTAAGAAGATTCTGCTACTTGAATGATTAAAAAGGATTTCGTACAAAAGATTAACTAATGGTATACCAACCTATTCATTTCTTTTATTGTCATCTTATCTTTATTTATCACTAAGCGTGATATACTACTGGGCATGTTGAAGAAAGGGTCCAGAATATAGGCAATATTGCATGCCCTCTTCAACTTACCATAAAAAAATGGTATGGTGTAAAAGGGATTATTCATACAAATCTAAGAATCAAGTTGGTTAAAATTGACCATCTAAATTTTTGTTTGAGACCTAATCTTATCCTTTAATTGAGTCAATTGGACCACATTAAGTTATCTTGGGTTTAAGCTTTATTTTATGTTAGTCAAGTGACAAATTTGACTTAATTTATCTTTGGTTAACTTATAAGATAACATAAGAGGTTAATAGATTAATTAATTGGGTTTATTGGTCCAAACTGAACAATTGGGTCCATCAGTTAATGTTAAATAGGAAAGGTTTGATTTTTAGTTAAATCTAAGGCTAGGGTGTACATTAAATTATTCAAATGCTAATTAAAATTAATTTAAGCATAATGCAATAATAAGATTGGACCTTTGTGCTCTATTCACTAAGCTAATTAATATTAAGAATAGATTTGTTTGGTAATTTGTTTTCAAAACTAAATGATGTACTAATCACTTGTGGACTCTTATACATAAATCCATTTGAAGGTTCAAATTATTAGTAATCTTTGATATTCTAAAAACTAAAAGGTTTCTTAATATGAACCTACTGGTCTTGCCTAGCCATTAAACTCAATCCACTAAAGGATTAATATTTTTTAAATTCCTTTTCAAAATTTATCACATATTTCACTATTATATTAGAATTCTCGGGGATCATTTGTTATCAATAAAATTTTTAACATTAAAATTACTTTGATTCTAGGGTTTGACTAATCTAAGATGTCCTTCAAGTTGAGATGTTGTAGCCCGTTCTCATTCTTAACCATTTGGAATTAATTAGATTAAAACCATTTAAATCTTTTTTCATTTCTTCATAAGTTGAATCCTGGCTCACCCTAAAAAAACCTACCTCAGCCTTTACACTCAGCTAACTCAAACTTGGATTTAATTTGATTATAAGAGCTTAATAGACATATTAAGGGCTATAAGAAAATAGCCTTGTTTATTCAATTCTAAATTATTTAAAATTTCTTTCATTGGTGACCTTAATTAGCACTAAGTTCTAAAGTGAGTCGTAATTGCCCTTATTTAAAAGACACAACTCAGTGTATGTTTTTCTTTATTTAACAAAATTCAATAATGTTAAAATAAACTTTTTAATACTTTCAGGAAATTAAGGACATAATTTTGGAATCATCACGAAATATAAAAAAAAGTTATTTTTTGTTAAACAATGAGATGAGATCTATTAATATGAATGAAAATCAATTATCTTAAAAAATGTGCAATCTTAAAAAAATATTATTTTTAAGGTATAATTGCAACAAGTGTGATAAACTAAAGATATTAGTAAGATGATCATTCATCATCTTTAGAGTTAAGATTAAATAATAATAAATTACAAAAGTAATGATCAAAGTAAAAGAGTAATCAAAAGAAAGTTAAATCATTATTTATAGGTGTTTGACTTACTAGTTTATGCCCACTTTAAGTCCTTAATGTAATACTTCTACTATCCACTCCATTAGCTCATTGAACCCGAGTACCTATTCAATCAGTCAAACCTCTTTCATAAGGTCAAAGTATAAGAGGATTAAATATAGTTGATCATTGGACTAGGTTAGACCTCTTTAAACTCTAATTTGACCCAACAAAACACAATTAAGTTAATTAAACATATAATTAAGAAGTTTATATATTATTCTAGGCCAACATTTTATTTAGACCCAATAAAACTTTATTAGCCTAAATTCAAAAAACCCTTAGTTTAGCTTATTTGAACCCTTTGAATAATTTTAATCCAAATAGTCATACACTTTCCAGCCGTTCTGAATGCATATAAAACTCACAACATGCCAAAATTGAGCTTGTTTCACTCCAACCACCCTAAGTACCCAGTCACTACCCATAAAACTGCAGCCTCAGACCACTTGGAAATCCCTCATTGACATTTTTAAATGTCCTAAGAGAAAAAATACACCTCTTGACACTACATTAGCCAAATCAATCGCTAAGCAGGGTTGATGTATATCCTTCATTACTTCTCAATCCTTATAAAAACTCACATGTTGACCTCACTTTTTGTTGAGGTATAGTCTTTCTTCCTTAGAAGCCTAGGATCTAGCCATAAGACTTTCCTGTTGACTATTTCTAGAGGACTAGTGATGGAACCCCCCTAGAAATTCTAAACACCTCTTTATTCTTCTTGGAGTTCCTTATGTTTGGTTCCCTCTAGCAATTAGTAGGATGAAGCCAAGCATGGGGGAGCTCAAGAAGAGTTCCCATAGGACTGTCTGACATTAGGGTTAACCCTGAGTTGTGTGATCTTGGTCAGTCTTGGACACACACACTTGAACCCCTCACCTTCACCAAAAACCTAAACCCTTAACCAAACATGCTTAGCCTGGTTTCCCAACTCTTTTGGAAACTTATGTGGATGGTCCCCTAAACCCTTAGCCCTAGGTTAGAGTTTGGCTAGGACCAACATATGGAGGATCCAAAATGGGATCTCCCTTGGTCCCATGGCTCAAGAGGGATAATTTTATAATTAGCATCTTCAATTGATCCCATGCTACCCAAATACCTAATTTTGGCCTTTTGCCCCAAACTTTTCCAAAATTACCAAATTGCCCCTAGAACCCCAAATTTTCAAAAATTGCACAAATTACCCAATTTTACCTAAAAATCATCCCAAAACATTTCAAATCGCCCAAATTGCCAAAAGTACTTCAAAGTTTTCAAAATTACTAAAATACCTCTAACTTCGCCAAAATTACCAAAATACCCCTCATGGCTTAAAAATTTCCAAAACCTCCCAAGTCATTCCAAACATCCCCAAAACAAATTCTAACCACCCATTGAGCCTAATTTGATCAAATTGACCAATTTTGACAAAAATCTCAAATTTACCCTTAAATGCTTAAAGTTTATAAATCACCCCTTAGGTGCTAATCACTAGGGGTGTAAACGAGCCGAACACGAGAGAGCCCAGGCTTAGCTCGTTTATGGATCATTTATATTTCAAGCTCAAAAAGTGTGTTTGTGTTCGGCTAGTTTGCTTAGTGAGTCAAACACGAGCCGTTTACGAACAAAGAGTCGTTTTGTCGACCCTAATCACATAGCCATAAGATGTTAATGACTGAGACAAGAGTTAAAACATCATTTGAATCTAACTTAAAATTTTTTATTTAATTTTATTAATTAATACTTTTAATTGATTATAATTCTTTGTAGCCTTGTAGTAAATTAATTTTTTTTAAATACTACTCACCAAAGATATATATAATTGATTAGTAGTATTTCGAGCCAAAACGAGCCGAACACGAATTAACAAATATTGGTTATTATTGTTCATGTTTGGCTTGTTAACTTAGCGAACGAGCTGAAGACGAGCTTCTAAACGAATAAAACATGAGCTATTCGCGAACAACAACCCGTTTTGACAGCCCTACTATTTACATCACCTGACGACCCTCTTTGGAGCCATGAACAAATAGCCCCATAAATTATGGGATTTTCTACCTTAATTTTGCTAAACCCACTTACCCATCTAGTCATCCTTCCCAAGCTCAAAGCTTTTCATCATTAAAACTTCCTGACCTCCCTCATCTAGCTAGTCACCACCTCAGCCACCCTAGTCACCGGAGAGCTCAAAACCGAGGAGGTCACTGATCCCGATTTTTTATATAGATGTAAAATGTGATGTATGCGATTTTATGCTTAATTTCCTTAATAGTGATTCCTACTTTACAACAAAGCCAACAACTTGATCCAAGAAAAAAACTAGATAAATTTTTAACAATGTTGCAAAGAAGAATACAATTATAATATTTAAATATGAGATACTACGCTAGTATACGTATTGTTATCAAATAATATAGTACTTTTTGATTAAGCACCCATTATCAAACCCACAGAAAAACTTGGCAATATGCACTTTAAAAGCTAGAAAGTTTAGATAACAAAATCTACTTAGCAAAATATTCTTACTTAAACTTAAGGTGTTATAATAGGAATGAAAAATTGATTCTTTTTGTAATTTTTGATTTATGAAAATAAAGTAAACAGTTAAATAACTTAACTAAATATTTATAAGATGAAGGTAATATAAATAAAATATCTTTTTTCCTTAGCATGAATTAGTAAAAAGTATAGAAATTATGTTGTGGAAGTATGCTGAATGTATTGTGTCAAATATGAGCAATAAAATTCTTTACCCTTACTGGAGATGCTATATAGAACATTGGCTAATCTATAGTTTGAATAATTTTGAAGACTGATTAGGTAAGGAAGATACTAGCTCTCACTCTAGAGTTCTCTCTTCTCCCTCCACCTGGGGGCTAACATCTCGTATCAAAACCTAAAACTATATCAAATTAGGGGCTATAGCCTGTCACTCTAAAGTACTCTAATTTTACACCCTTGAAAAATTTATTTCCCTATTTATTTGCACTCAACCCCATGAACTACATTCTCATCCATGAAATCAATATGTGATTCTAATCATTTGTTGACTGAGACAATACCATCTCAAATCATACATATTCTCATAACAGGTATTAACATCTTAATTAGCCAAATTAAGAAGTAAATGAAGTACAGAGTTTCAAATCATCACAATGTCCTCCAACATTGAAGTGTAATACTTCACACAACTTACTTTAAATACTTATCACTTATCATTTTAAGGAAAAAGATAAAGAAAACTACTCAGAATTCATGGAGAAAACACAACCACACATGAATTTAAAAGTAAAAATTAAGAACACAAACAAGAAATCTAAATTAAAATCAAATGTAGTCACAAAGATAAACACTTATCTCAAATACTCTCCACCAAATGTCTTGAAGTTCATTTAAATTCTATTCCTTCACTCATAATACAAACTAACACTCAAAATAAAAAGAAAGTGGCCGACGACAGTTACTAAGATGAACTATGGCTGTGGATATCTAATGGCTGGCCTCTCTTCTTTGGTGATCCAAGTCTTTTTTTTATGAAAATCCAAAAGGTGCCTTGGTTTCTCTTCAAAATTTGTCTCCATTCAATGAATATTCTAGAAGTTCCTCCTTTCAAAAGCCAATTGAATGAATTTCATGTCCATGGACTATTTCCCACGTTTTTACCAAGGGTAACACCTCTTCAAAAATTCATTCAAATTAAATAAATCATCAAATAACTACTGACGCTTAAGCGCAGGGTACCTGACACTTAGACGCGGCTCTGTATGAATAACTGGTGCTTAAGAGCCAGTCTTGGGCGCTTAGGCGCCTCAATTCATTTTTAATCCATCATTTTTGCTCCAAATTTGACCCTTTTTCACTCCTTTTAGCATTTTTCATCCATTTGATTGTACTTTGAAAAAAACACATAAATACCTTTCTTTAAAGTGTAATATCTCAAAAATAGATATAAAAATGTATATAAAAATGCTATATATTTTAGGTGTATCAACCACCCCACCTTTGAACCCAAAATTGAGCCTATCCCTTGTGGAACTTCCCCATTGGATGTTTACACCATTTATCCCTCCACGTCAGCCTTCAAAGACCAGCCAATCATAGCCCAAAGCTCACCCCCTGACAATGGCTATAAAATCTCCCCTTTAGGTCATTAAGCAAGAAGTGAAAATACTTGGGGAAACTCTGTCATTTTGTTCCCAAAGCTTCCTCCAGCCTTCCTAAGTTTAATCCCACCACTTTCAGCCATTGAAATCCACTGTCCAAGGTCAATTTAGTCACCCAAATCTTAGGCTTTTTTTGTCACTCCACTAAACTCTCCCAAACTTCAAATTAAACTATCCAAAAGCTTCCTCAGACCAAACAGGGAAGTTCATCATCAAAACCCCTCTTTGTTGAGCTCTCTAACCGACTCCTAGACCAAGGCCACATCACCCTTTGATCAAAATCCTACTTGGACCTCATACTAGAGCAAAGTGACACTTCGAAGAGGTTTTTTGAACTAAAAGGAAGCTTCCATAAGCATCCAATCGAGGCCTCACCTCTTGGGCAAAGGTATAATCCAAAATCTATAATTTTAGGTCCGATTTCATCCATTGTGAATTGAAATTGTATTTCTTACACATGTAATAGTATAGATATGTTCACGTTGAGTAGATGAGGTTGTAGGAACAAACCCTATGTGATTTGGTTGAATATCGAGCAAGATCTTAGGGTTTTATTGTGGACGATTCTCGATTTAGAATAGAAAGGGATGACGAATGGATGTCATCTATTCACGCATGTATTGATCCGACGATGGAGGAGTCGTCAAATAAGAGATCTATTCTTGAACAGCTGGACTCATGGCACGCTGAGGTGTAAAGCGCAACAAATCAAAATGCACCGTGTGTGCTTTCAGAGCCGTCATAGGATTACGTGGCCGCCACTTGGATAAATAGATAAATGGTGATTTTTTGATTTAATTAAATACTGAAACTTTACAAATTTATAACTTTGTGTAGAAAAATCATAAAAATAAAATAAGAAATACGTTGTTGCTCAGTAAGCAAAGGAGAATATTATGGACTAAAAATAAATATTATTTGTCATGTATTTTATTTTTAAGTAATTAAATACTTTAGAGAGCATTTTAATTATATTTAATTAAATATTGATCACCTTGGCTTAAAATTTGGAGGGCTAATGTTGCATGTGGTTAGAGATGTTCTCTGAATTTTCCAAATTCAGATAACACCTCTAACCCTAAAAGTCCTAATTTTTAAGTCTAGTTACCTATTTTTTGCTTAAAATAATTATATAAATTAAAATATAAATAAAAAAAATATGGGATTTATTTTGATAGGTTCCCCGTGGTTAGAGGACTCCAGAAAAAATATAAAATAAGTTTAATTAATTATGTACATTATCATAGATAATTAAGTCATTAAAACTCATAAAAAAATTAAATAAACAAAATATAATCCAAAAATTATAAAAATTGTTCCAAATTTTAAATAATGATTATTTTATCCCTTTGTAAGAATTTGGAACCCATTTTAATTGATTTAATCACTAAACTCTATTTTTTTCAAGTAAAATGGGATTTTTGCATTAAAATAACTATTATAAATAAAATAAAATAAAGAAAATTATGAAAAGTGATTTTAAGTGTTCCTTATGATCAGGGGGATCTAGGAAAAATAAAATTTATATTAAAATAAATAGTTCATTTTTGAGCTACTTTTTAAATTAAAAATAATTAAAAATAATAAAAAATTGCAAAAATATTAAAATGCACCCAAATATTTCTTATTATTTTCAAATCACTTGGGACCCTTTAAAATATTTTTTCCTAATTTTTCTAATGTTTTTATGTATTTTTAAATGCTAAAAATGTATTTTACTAAATTTTTCATTAAAATAATTATAATAAATAAAATAAAAATCACAAAAATGAAAAGTTTATTTCTATGCATTCTCTAGACTTAGAGAGATTTAATAAAAACATAAAAAATAGTTTTTGAAATTAAATTATATTTTCTATTTTATTAATTACTAAAATAATAAATAATTATAGTAATTAAAATAAAATTTAAAAAATCATGAAAATCGGTCCAAGGGTCCTCTAATATAGGTAAAACTCCAATAATTTTCTTATGCACAAAGACTTTTTTTAATTAATTAAATTAATTAACATTGAAAATGCTTATTTTGAGCTAAAATAATAATTAAAAATTAAATGAAAATCACAAAATCATAATTTCTCCTTAGATACTTTAATTGACTTGTAAGTGGGGAACTATAACAATTTCAAAATCATTTGAAGTATATTTAATGAGTTATGCTGTGGAGAGCGTTGGGACAAAATGGTAATTTTGGGATTTTGATGCCATAATTAAATTTTAGGATTAATCAAAGGGTAAATGGGTAATTTTGATTGTAATAAACTATTTTGGATGTTTGAAACATAATGGATTAAGTAAAAACCAACTTGTAACCTTTTTATGATAAGGGCAAAAATGTAATTTTATAAATTATTGTGACTTGGAAGTTAATTTAATCAGATGATCCTAAAGTAGTCTCATTAAGCTAGAAAAATAATAACTTATTTATTTGAAGCCCCTTAATCGGTGGGTAGATGATAAGCATGATTTTAATGAGAATTTTAATTCATTTAATTTAACATTTTGATTGTTATAAATTTACCCTAAATATTGGATTTGAGGGCTTTGTAGTAAACCATGCTTGATTTAAACTTATTTAATGAGGATTAGAAAATAAGAACGTGTTTAATTAATGAACACCTTTAAACACTACAAGCCCAACTTCAATTATAGGTCCAAGATCCTTAATGACATGAGCTTGCCCTTAGGGGCACCTACTAATATAACTCTTTAATAAATCATTAAGTGAATGCCTGGATACCCTGCTCATTAGATAATTAAAATATTAAGGCTCATTGAGCATAGGGTGTATTAATTTATTGAAACCTAATTTAATTTTGGATGATTAATTGAATAATGTAATAAGTTTAAATGGATTTAAAACATTTCAAAGGGTTTCAAAAGTTGTTTAGGGTTTGCCTTGAACACTTTTGTGATCTTTTGGATATTTTGAAGGACAACTGGACTTATTATTCTTTGCTCAAGAAAATCATCTATTAAAACTTTTAGGGACCCACCAAGTTATGCCTCGAGACTCAATAATTCACCTAAATTAATAAAAAAGCCCTATACTACTTATCCTATATTAATTAACCCAAAGCTCAAGGATTTGAGTCTTCTTTAAGGTATTTAAATCCTTGTAAGCAGCTGAGGATATTTGTTTTTTTGACACATATGGATCATTGGGCTTGTGTAAGTCTAAGGCGTAGGTGGTTATGACAACAATGATAATACGAAATTCTGCTAACACTAGCAATAAGATGTGGGATTTTAGAATAGTATCTCCTACCTTATGGACATTCAAAAAAGGGAGATAATAAGGACCGATGATACTATTCAACAACTCTTGAGGAGATGATTGCCTCCGATACTCTTAGGTTATTTGTAGTCCTAGCTCGATTACATTAGTTAACCCGTGGACTACACCACTCTACAAAATGTTTTAAATGAAATCTCTTTTGCATGATAAAGTAAATTTCATATGTATGAAAATTAAATTCAAAATGAAATTTTATAAAGATCCACTATTAATCACTTGGATCAAGGTTAGGACTGCCCTCCGTAGCTTATCGGGTTAGTAGCTCTCACTTAAGGTCAGAAAGCACACAGTCCAGCTCTGAGCCCCTACCTTTACGAATGCCTTACACTTAGTTTTGGTCTTCTATATGTGATCACGGGTGATCTTTCACTTGTTCGTGTTTTACTACGACTTGTTTTCCAACTTTTTCTCACACCAAAGATTCTCATTTACTTTCCTGCAATTTATTTAAATTTCCTGTAAATATATTATGCTTTATGATGCTAATCATGCAGTGGTAATAGAGGCCCAGATACACATTTACATTTTATGCAATGCAATTTTATTCATTTACTTTATAATATTTTCCTTACTCTCATTTATTTACTTCACCTGCAAAACTATACAAAAAATGAAAATTACAAAACATGTTTCAAAATTAAAACAACCTCTTTTTCAAAATAAAACAAAAGAAAGAAGCATCATACGTCCTTTTGAATTTACAGAAGTCCCTTAGATGAGGTAACCCATGGTTGCTAACGAGATCTCCTCAGTTTAAGTGAGTTTAACAACTTGTTTAAACTAAGTAAATTCAAAGAAAGATAATGGTATCAAAATGAGGGAACCATGGGTTCCTAATCGCTAAAATCAACTTTAAGCCCCCCCCCCCCCATAATGCTTGAATAACAATAAAATTAGAGCATTGAAATGTACATGGTAAAACCTTTTGAACCTTAGACTTTAGAACTACTACTTTGACGAGAAGCTTGGAGCTAACTTCATAGGCAACATGACAAGGATGTACGAAAGAAAAACTTTGAGAAAGCAAGTGGATCTACAACAACAATCTTTTCAAGGTTCTTTATCTAGTGCAACATAAATCTTCACTTTATCTTTAGACCTTTCCACAATCATGTTATGCAATTTAAGCCCTAACTTGCCTTAGGCTTCAAGGTTATCGTTTGTTACAACATAAATCCTCCCATCTTTCAGACTATTTATATGATTGTGTTATGAAAATGTAAGCCATAATTAATAATAGTTGGCAGGATGAAACATTTAATTATATCTCTTTGAGATTGAAGCCCAACCATAGAATAACCTGGGAAGTCATTGGGGTTCTCCCCAGGATCCGTGACATCCCCTAATACTCTTCTTTGGATTTCATAATAAATGTTCCAAACTTGAGCATTTCTTATTTGATACTCTTTTGTCCAATCTTGAAACTCTTAAGCTCTAAAATTCTTGAAGATAATATTTTCTTATCTAAAAAAGAGTTTTCTTAGGTGACTTCAAACATTTAAGATATAATTAACTATAGAGACTTGCCCTTATAGAAAATTTTAGAACCCAGCTTAATATAAATCCTATTTAATCTTTTATATTAGATAAGAAAAATTTGTCAGTCAACATAAATGATTTTGCAGACTAAAGTAAATACAATAAATACTTTAGTTTATTTAATCGTGCTTCACTAGTAAGTAATGTGTCTATTTATCGGGATAGATGCATCACTTGCAGTGTTGTGCTCGTTTATTTAGTCTATTGTATATATGAGAACGGTTTGGNGAAGAATGATAAGGATAACTTTAGGGTTGAGTAGAACTCAAGAGTTTACATCTATGGGAATGTCACTATTAACGAAGTTGAGGAGGATGTGTCCTTGGTATATGCAAGAAAAAAAATTGAAATAAATCAAAAAATTAAGAAAGAGAGATTGAAAAATTAGACCATTTTAAAGGTATAATAAATCTCATATTCATAATTATGATGTTAACAATGTATTCATTTTGCTTTTGAATCTTTTCATAATGAAGTTAATCAAGAAAGAGCAAACTTAGCTATGAAGAAAAAAAATGAACTTTTATTGCCGCTAGCTTTCAATGTAAAAGTAGATAGCAAACAAGACAAATGCTACTTGGATACCAATGCATATAATCATATGTTCATATAAATAGAAGATATGTTATACAAACAAATTTACATTTGTGACTCCTCAAAAGTTTTGGTAAAGGTAAAACCACAAAATTATCTTATGATCATCATTTTATTTCTAATGCTTACTCTATGTTAGACAAAAAGTAATATCTTAAGCTTAAGGTAAATACTTAAATAATGATCTAATCACATCGAAAGATAACAAGGAAATTATAAAAAATAACTAAAAAGAATTAATTTTTAAAATTAAAATGAAAAATAATAGAAATTTATCCTAAACATAAGAAAATATGTAATGAGTTATTTTAAAAGCATGTGTAAGAGATACAACATGGATATGGTTTTGGCATATGCCATTTGGGCGTCTAAATTGTGGAAATTTCAATAATATATAAGAAGAATGTAAATATAATATATCCTGCTAACTGATTTTAATAATACATGAGAAAATTCTTGCCACATTTCTATTCTCCAAATAAGATTCATGGGGTTTTGTATTTAAAAAAGCAAGTTAGAGAAAGCATTTTGAAAGAAGCAAAGTATAGAGCAATTGCACCACTCCAACTAATCCATATGGATGTATGTAAACCAATTGCCCTTGCGTCTTTTTGTCAAAGTATTATTTGTTTCCAGCTTTTATTGGTGATAATATTAAAGAAAGAAATCTTAGGGCCTGTTTATGGCAGCTTATAAGTGTGGAAACGCCGCCTCATCATTTGGAAAACACAAACGCCGCCTCACCGTTTGAAAAACACGTTTTGACAGCTTATCCAAATGTGGTTGGGTTTTTACACTAAACGCAGACCGCAGGTAGAACCCCGCGGGCCATCTTCGGGCCATGTTTCAGCATAAAATGCTTATCTGGATAAACACAATCTGCCCAAAATGCACTCTTAGTTAGTTCGTTGTATGAAAAGTTGGAAGTTTTTATTTATGAGTTTCAATGCAACGGTGGAGAAAGGAAGTTGATATCTGATAAAATTCATCTGATATGGTTAAAGTAGAGCAAGAATATGGCAAAGAAAATTTAGGCTTAGGAAATGGCATGTGTCTCAATATCATCAACCAATTCCCAACTTCAAACATAAAAGACATGATGCCACAAAAAGCATTGAGAAAGAGAGTCAAATATCTTACATAAAGGTGTCTAGGAGCATTAAACTTTCACATGTTTCAAAATAAAAAAGGCTATGGTCACTGAAGCTCAAAAGCTATCTTTAGTAATAACCAATCTAAAGTATTTAACGTATTTAACATTATCATATCTAAAGTTAAAAGTGATGTGGAGTTCATTGATGAAAGAGCTTATGATAGGCAAAGGAAGAATAGCAACTTTCAAGATGAAGAGTTATAAGTACTCATGAAAGATGGCATGTCAAAGATAGATTAACACATGACTTATTATATTTTTTAATTATAATAATAAATTTATGAATTTGATTAGGTCTCATACCTTGCAATATTGTATTAGATAAACTCAAGAGCAAATGGTTTAATACATATTTGAGTACTTTCTCACCCCTTTTCTCTACACATAAGATTTCTCTCACTCCCATTTTATCATCACATGCTAAACCTTTTGAATTTATGTATACTTATTAATGATAAATGAGTTGATTATTTATGATGTTCAGTAAACACTAAGTACAAATTTTGGGAGGAAATAGTGTATAAGAATATCTTCATATACCTCAATATAAAAGCAATATAGATGAAATTAAAAGATATATACTCGAAACATTTAAATATAAATAGAGACCCCTCAAATAATTAAAATATTACTTTTAGCATTATTTTTAAATCTTATTTATCTTCTATTTTTGGCATATATCTCCTAATTTGATCATCTATTTAATATTCATCTAGCAATATTAACTTGTCCAGAAAACTGAATTATGTCTGAAAATACTGAAAAATTTAAAAGTTATTTTAAGTATTTTTAACAATATCTTCAGTGGCTTTTAAAAAAAAACATTTATTTACAAATTATTACTCAAATAATTTTCTATTAATCCAAAAAAAAAATGATACAAATGATGTCTTGGCAGTAAATTCTTATTTTAGTTCTTAAAACCATACATCTAATGAATATGGAAAACCAAAGAAATTCCTTTTCATAAATTTTATCATTTTAGACATCTGATACATTTACAATAGATAGGCAAACAAGAAAACAATTTTGATGAATATGATCAGTTATCAAAATTAATAAGGCTTTCAGCAGGTTCCTTAAAGTGATAACCTGAGCTCCAAGTCTAGCTCTTGTGAGTCGCTTGAATCTGATACATGGCCTAAAGATCCTGCAGAGTAGCTTTGATTTTGCAGATATCTCCTCTCCATTGTTTCCTGTCACAAAAAAAAAAAATAAAAATCAATGGCGCTTATAGAAGTTTTAAAATAGGAAACATTGTCATTTAGTCTGAAGGACAAAATAAATAAGCTAGATACAATGCAGTACAAAATGACTATGTTCTAATTATTTCAAAAAGACTNTTATAAGTGTGGAAACGCCGCCTCATCATTTGGAAAACACAAACGCCGCCTCACCGTTTGAAAAACACGTTTCGACAGCTTATCCAAACGTGGTTGGGTTTTTACACTAAACGCAAGCCGCAGGTAGAACCCCGCGGGCCATCTTCGGGCCATGTTTCAGCATAAAATGCTTATCTGGATAAACACAATCTGCCCAAAATGCACTCTTAGTTAGTTCGTTGTATGAAAAGTTGGAAGTTTTTATTTATGAGTTTCAATGCAACGGTGGAGAAAGGAAGTTGATATCTGATAAAATTCATCTGATATGGTTAAAGTAGAGCAAGAATATGACAAAGAAAATTTAGGCTTAGGAAATGGCATGTGTCTCAATATCCTCAACCAATTCCCAACTTCAAACGTAAAAGACATGATGCCACAAAAAGCATTGAGAAAGTGAGTCAAATATCTTACATTTTCAAAATAAAAAAGGCTATGGTCACTGAAGCTCAAAAGCTATCTTTAGTAATAACCAATCTAAAGTATTTAACGTATTTAACATTATCATATCTAAAGTTAAAAGTGATGTGGAGTTCATTGATGAAAGAGCTTATGATAGGCAAAGGAAGAATAGCAACGTTCAAGATGAAGAGTTATAAGTACTCATGGAAGATGGCATATCAAAGATAGATTAACACATGACTTATTATAATTTTTTATAATAATAATAAATTTATGAATTTGATTAGGTCTCATGCCTTGCAATATTGTATTAGATAAACTCAAGAGCAAATGGTTTAATACATATTTGAGTACTTTCTCACCCCTTTTCTCTACACATAAGATTTCTCTCACTCCCATTTTATCATCACATGTTAAACCTTTTGAATTTAGGTATACTTATTAATGATAAATGAGTTGATTATTTATGATGTTCAGTAAACACTAAGTGCAAATTTTGGGAGGAAATAGTGTATAAGAATATCTTCATATACCTCCATATAAAAGCAATATAGATGAAATTAAAAGATATATACTCGAAACATTTAAATATAAATAGAGACCCTCAAATAATTAAAATATTACTTTTAGCATTATTTTTAAATCTTGTTTATCTTCTATTTTTGGCATATATCTTCTAATTTGATCATCTATTTAATATTTATCTAGCAATATTAACTTGTCCAGAAAACTGAATTATGTCTGAAAATACTGAAAAATTTAAAAGTTATTTTAAGTATTTTTAACAATATCTTCAGTTGCTTTTAAAAAAACACATTTATTTACAAATTATTACTCAAATAATTTTCTATTAATCCAAAACAAAAATGATACAAATGATGTCTTGGCAGTAACTTCTTATTTTAGTTCTTAAAACCATACATCTATTGAATATGGAAAACCAAAGAAATTCCTTTTCATAAATTTTATCATTTTACACATCTGATACATTTACAATAGATAGGCAAACAAGAAAACAATTTTGATGAATATGATCAGTTACCAAAATTAATAAGGCTTTCAGCAGGTTCCTTAAAGTGATAACCTGAGCTCCAAGTCTAGCTCTTGTGAGTCGCTTGAATCTGAGACATGGCCTAAAGATCCTGCAGAGTTGCTTTGATTTTGCAGATATCTCCTCTCCATTGTTTCCTGTCACAAAAAAAAAAAA
>JXCR01139960.1:252316-295250 GCA_002079205.1 Phalaenopsis hybrid cultivar | reverse complement strand
TTAGAAAAAGAATATTTGAGTGTTTCATTTGGATTAAAATGGCTTAATGTTTGAAGAGAAGCTTAGGCATTATATACATGTGAAGCATTGCACAAATAGTTGCATTTGAGTCTTCATAGTCAATGTTTTTCTATTTCTTACGGCTATTGTTAGCAAGTAATGATTTTTGTTTTCATTCTAAGTGATGATATGTTTAATCATCTAGTTATTTACACTTGGAGCCTAAACTTTGAAAGATATTACACACCAAATTTCTAGCTTTGAACTTAGATGAAAATTTGTTATGACCTTGATCGAAGTATGTTCGAGCCATGACCAAAAACATTCTAAGTTTATTAGAAATCATATTCGAATAAGGATTGAACTATGAATTAAAAAAAATTCTAATAAGGTTTTAGTAATGATAAACATGTTTCAAACAATTTTGTTTAATGATTGAAGAAAGTTTGGTCATGAATTGAATAATGATTGAAAAATATTTGATCAAAGTTTGAACAATGCTTGATGAATGTTCGATTAAGGTTAAAATAATGATTGAACAAGCCATAGGAAGGTTGGTCAAAATTTGACTAAGGTTTTAAGGTTCTTCAAGGATGCATTTTATGGAGTCTTAAAATGCCTATAATCCATAAATTTTAGCTACTTTATAGTAATATAGATACGATTAGATAATGAGAGAGGGCAACTGTGTTCTGTTATAGATGATATCGATGTGATTATATTCAATTGTATAGGAAATTTAATTACTATATTATAAATTTTGTGATTGTAGTCACCATATTGCTAATTTTTTTTAATTACTTTGATTTAATATAAGACCCCTATTATTATTTTTTGCTCGTTAAGCAATATAATACTTCTCATTGTATTGGGTTAGCTATAAGATTATAGTTTATTTTATGTATACATTATCATTTATTGTTTTCAAACTTTGTCCAAGCATAGTTGAATCTCTCTCTAATTTTGTTTAACTCTTATTTAAACCTTACACCATATTCAAATCATGTTTAAATATTTAATATTCCTTGAATAATCTTTCAAACAATACTTAAATCATGTCAAATAATGTTTGAAAATTACTCAAAACATATTTAAATCATGATTAGCATGCTCAAATAGTAGTTAAGATAGCATGTCAAATAAGATTTGAACCATGTTTAAACTTGAATGAAATATGTTTAAAAATTTATTTGAACATGGTTTGAATATGATTTAAAAAGCATTAAAATATGGTTTCAACATAGTTTATGCAATGGTTAAATTATTTTCGGTTATGGTTTAGATCAGAGGGTTAGTCTGGTCGTTTAAATAAATTTAAGTTGCTAAAGATATTTCGCCATAGTTTAAATATAGTTCAATAATGGTTCATGCTAAATATGAAAATTGTTGAATTCAGTTTGAGAAAAAAATTTAAACATGGTTAAAATATTGTTTGAACAAGGAATAAGCACTTAGTTTCATCCAATAGTTTGTGAGCTTCATCCACACTTAACTTGAGCTATGTTATTGTTTGACTAGCAAATTAACTCTTTTTTACTTGGCCTTCTCTTATGAGTAAGCTGGAAAAAAAAATTTAATTTAAAATTTAAATATAATTTAATAAAATAACTATTGAATATTATTTCAATAAAAAAGAGTAAAATTTAAATTATTATGAAGACAATGGACTCTAGACCTTATAATTAACTTAATTAAAGAATTTAGTTTCATTTTGGCTACAGCTAGATTTCATCACATTCTTTTCCCCTTTAAATGCCATATAATTTGCATAGGATAGCTACTCGTTGGCAATATTAATAAAAGTAGTATAGAAACTTAAATTTTTTTTGTGAGGTTTTTATCATAGCCACCATAGATCTTGAAAGATTCATATCTAAAGGATCATATAAGATATTCAAAGAATAATATACTACATTGAATGAAAGAAAAATTACCCTAAAGATGGATCTAATCACTTGAACGAAGAAAATCGGTGTGATTCATGGATCTACGAAACTAAAATTTTTCTCTTATCATACTAGTGTAAGATAATGTTTATTTTAACCCAAAGTTTGGCATCTCCATGAGGAGATTTTTTTATAGTTAATTACATCTCAAGAATTACTGTTGAGAGCACCTTTGATTAAAGTTATGCCTTATACCTTTCTTGATCATCAATAAACGTTTGTAGAGTGTTAAGAGTTTGAAGAATAAGAANAAAAAAAATTTAATTTAAAATTTAAATATAATTTAATAAAATAACTATTGAATATTATTTCAATAAAAAAGAATAAAATTTAAATTATTATGAAGACAATGGGCTCCATACCTTATAATTAACTTAATTAAAGAATTTAGTTTCATTTTGGCAACATCTAGATTTCATCACATTCTTTTCCCCTTTAAATGCCATATAATTTTCATAGGATAGCTACTCATTGGCAGTATTAATAAAAGTAGTGTAGAAACTTTTTTTTTGTGAGGTTTTTATCATAGCCACCATAGATCTTAAAAGTTTCATATCTAAAGGATCATATAAGACATTCAAAGAATAATATACTACCTTGAATGAAAGAAAAATTACCCTAAAAATGGATCTAATCACTTGAACGAAGAAAATCGGTGTGATTCATGGATCTACGAAACTAAAATTTTTCTCTTATCATACTAGTGTAAGATAATGTTTATTTTAACCCAAAGTTTGGCATCTCCATGAGGAGATTTTTTTATAGTTAATTACATCTCAAGAATTACTGTTGAGAGCACCTTTGATTAAAGTTATGCCTTATACCTTTCTTGATCATCAATAAACGTTTGTAGAGTGTTAAGAGTTTGAAGAATAAGAAATTCATTTGGATAAAAGTTGACTTCACTTGAGCTAAGCAACATGAATTTATTAAGTAAATTTCATTTTAAAATTTTTTTTAAAAAATTCAATAGCTTCATAAATATTCAAGAGGAAGTGTACATTTTTAAAAATTTTAAGACTGTAAAATTATTTTTGTCAAATTATTGAGTTTTAAGTTAACTTTTTAAATTAGTTTTAAAATTATTAAATTTCATTTTATAGTTTAAATTTTTTTATTTGTTTGTTGAAATTAATTAAAGTATATTAAAGTTGGTAGAATTCAATTTCAAAATTGATTGATAAAGTTATTTAAGATTTGTTATATTTAAGGTTGGTTCAAAACTTTCAAATATTTATTAAGTTTATCATTGTTTGTTAAAGTTCACTTTAAGTCCATTTAAATCTATTAAATTTTGTATTAGGGGTAGAAAAGGTATCAAATTTCTATATTGAAGTGAAACTTTAACCTAAATGACTCTAAGTAGGAAGTTGTATGTGGAGTAGTCTAAATTTTGGAATTATGTCTTCTATTAAGATGTTTATAGCTTTCTATCATCTCGAGGTGCATTAATATCCTTAAACTATTAACCAATAAAATAACAAGAGGGTCACCCTTATTGTCATAGCAATGACTTATGATTAAACGCCCTATTACTAAATGTTTTTGGGGTATCTTCATCGGTAACCACGGGTCACTTCACTGTAGGATGCCCTTATTGTCCAAAGAGATATGTCATTTATTTTATAGGTAATAGTATATAACTCTATCTATTGGATACCTAGTAAAATAACCAAGGCTTTTAGTCTGGACTATTCTAGGGTGTGTATGGACCTATGTTTTTGTATATATCGCCAACCATAGGGTTCACAGTTTGGAGAGCTATGCTTGGGTGTGGTTATACAAACTTAGAGTTGGTCAATTTTAATTATTTCCGGGGTTCATTATTCAAACAATGATTTATTTGATTCTTAAGTTTGCCAGTTATGACGACAAATTAGTTTTTTTCTCTAGTCTTTAGTTTTAATTTTCTTAAAGTGCCGCCTGGTGTCAAAAAATCACAGTTCTTCTAAGATTTGAATTCAGTTTTTGTATCATAAATACTCTTGTTCCTCATTCACTGTATGAATAAAGGCTTTTTCTGATGGGCAAGTTCCGTCTGATATGATAAGAAAAATTGTGGCTTTTATTCCTTCTTACGGTTTATCTACGATTTTAAGCTCGTAAGTAAATCACTTATCGTTAATTTCAGATGCGACTACAATTCTGACGACATTTAATTACCGACACATAACCGACGATTTGATGTCATAGCTTTTTTTGTACAATTTTTAATCATTGATTTCTGTCGATAATAGCAACAACTTACTCATTAGAAAGGTGTTATACCCATCACTTTTTTGACATAATATTTTCATCGTTTATAAGTCGCTAATGCGCAGTCATATAAACTGACGGCTAAAGTGTCAAAAAAGTGTCACGCCCATCCTTTTCGGATGGCTCAGAAGTTCCATCGGTTTGGTGACTCAAATTCATCGGCTATGGAAACTGACGATTAAACCGTCACAAACGTGTCGTGCCCATCATTTTAGAGTGTTGTGTCAATTTAAATATCTTCACAAGTGTAAGTAGCTATCGATGGGCTTGAGGTAACATTCAAAATGGTCAAGCGCATCAAGGTCATTGCAACGTGTGCTATAGGGTTTAGATTGGTCCTCAAGATCCTGGTGGCTAGGGTCGATTGCAAAATAAGAACATGGCTATGAAATTGACATTGTGTAGTAATGGTTGATTGAAACTTGACCGAGCAAAACTTAGACATTTTGCATGGTAGTATAATTGATGGGATCATATGTGTGTGTCTACACTTCTTAAGATCATGCCGCTCAATNATATATATATATATATATATAAATTAAATATAAATTCTCAATTTGGCGATCGACATCACAATAGGCCAAAATTAAGCTTATGTTACAAAGTCAACATTCAAAATCCTTCACTAAGCTTCCAATGGCCATTTCCATCCTCCAATCTACTTTGTTGAATCTTCTATGTTTAAGAACTAATAATCTTGAGGAAGTCTAGCTTGGGTTCATCCAAGTATTCAAGCTTGTCATCGTCCAATTTGATTAATTGAAAAATGAAGCTTATGGGTCTTTAACCAATATAAACAAAATGTTAATTATAAAAGAGAACCATTGCATTGAGGAATGTCCTTAACATCACTATAGCTATTTAAAATTTTAGACGTGAAACAAAGTGTAGAGGTTGCTTTATCCAACCATAGGATATGATGTTTATAGGTTGAAATCCTTTTTAGCTTATTAAAAATTAAATTACATAATTAGTTTGCTCGAACTAGTAGCACATATATGAATTACTATCGTTCAATAACTCACTATGTAGTACTAAATAAGAGCTTTCAAATTCTTTTAGATTGATTATACAATTTTTATTCAATTAGACTCATTGTTATGCTCGTAGCCACACAACATGGTAGGACCCATTGTCCAATTTCTTCCAAGTTGAATGATTTATTCTAAGTTTGGTGTTGAGTGAGAAAAAATAAAAAATTAGTTAAAATATATATTAAATCTATATATTTTTATACACATATTACCTTAATAAATGTGCTTTGTGCAAAAAATCTCTCATGAGAAGAACATTGATGGTTTTTTAAAGTTAAACTACCAGTGCCACAATGTCATATTAGAAATTTTGCCAACAAGTTTTTCAAGAGCAAGACACCATGAAACCAATCTAGAGCACCAAAATACTATTGTATAGCATCACAACACTATCATCCAACACTATAACATGAATAAAAATTGAAGTTGAGATAAAAGTCAAAGAGCTTGATACCTCAATGCCTATCTCCAACACCACAATGCTAATACCATTGTTGAAACACCCTATCAAAAGGCACCATAATACAAGCCAAGATTAACTATTGATACGATAGTTAATAGAAAATATTCTAATAATATTATGCAAGCTTGAAAAAATATTCTCACCTACTTTTGTTTACTCCATGGAGCATTTGCCAGTACATCTAGCACACGAGACCTTACTTAGAGGACTCACTAAATGTATTTATTTGAGAAGTACATAATAATACAATCAAAATATATAGTTACTAAATCATAAAAAATATTATAAAATTATGGAAAATAATAATTATTTATAGATTTTTGCATACATTGAAGCGAACAGTGAAGAATAAATCACGAGCAGAAAGATCCGTATGTGAGTCATATTTACTATACTATTTAGTGCAAGAAGAATCCACATCATTGGTTGTGGTGCCTCCATCGACACTTTCTATATTTTAGTTGTTTGCTGAAGCATCAGGGAGATGCACATCACATTATCTTAGTGATCGGGAACTTCGAGTAGCGCATTTTTTCTTCTTCCAAATTACGATGAAGTTCAACCCTTTATGGAGGAAGTCACTAAAATTTATTAATAGTTCATCCTTTTAGATGGAAATATTAAAATGAGTTGATCCATAAATTTTTTAATGTAGTAACAGTTTATTCTTAAATTCGTTGAACATGGAGGAAGATGATATCACAAGCCAAGAGATAGAGAATAACTTTCCTCAAAGGTTCACAACACAAAAAGTTAGAGCTTAACAATTTTATTAAACAACTAAGATAAATATTTTTAGTTATCTTCAATGACACGTGAGTGTTTATGAATTAATATATTCATGACCAGAACAATGGAGTAATGGATCAAGGCTTCATAGATCTTGCTTGGGGACCCATGCACATCATGAAAATTTAGCAAATTTATGATGTGAAAGGCTACAAGTTTCATATGAGATCTTGGTCAGAAGAATAAAAATACTTGTAATTCTAGTGTTTGTGTTAAAACAAAGAAAAAATCAAACGATGACATATATCACTATGAGATTCTCAAAGCAGATGTTGAACTTTCTTATCTTGGCTCTATTAGTGGAAGTGTATTCTAGTTTAATTGTGATTGGTTCAATCATATTTCTAATAGTTGAACAAGGGTAATCCAACCGTAAAATATTGTAGAAGTAAAAGTGAACAAAAGATATGGTAAATTTGACTCAATCATTTTACTAAGGCAAGCAAGTCAGGTATTTATCTTTCATATAAACATAGCATAAGAGACAAAGTTGAGTGGGCAATAGTCATAGCAGGTAAAACTACAGTGACTATTGATATTGAGAATGCAATTTAACCCTATTATCAAGAAATAGTTGATACATTCATTGAAGAAGTAAATTTAAAGGATTTTACGGTGAAAATGAAGAATTTGTATCCATGAGCATGATTCTGACGATGCCTTGGATGAAATAATTTTAACTACATCCTCAACTGACTCATCAAAAGATGTTAACTAAGATGTATAAGTTAATAAAACTACATAACTTTTTGTTTGTACTTTTAGTGATGTGTAGATTGCACTTTACAATTTTATTTTATTTTTACTTTGTACTTATGTGTTTTCAATTTCAATAGTTTGTAGATTGCACTTTATAGTTTTTCCTTCTATTTACTACGTGCTTTTGTGTTTTCAATTTTAGTAGTCTATAGATTGTATGCAATTTACTATTGTGCTTTCTTTTTACCATGCTATTGTATATTTAACTTTAGTATGTAGTTGTACTAATTAATTTTACATTCCTTCTTGTAGATGGCTTATGGGGAGAGGAGCGCTCTCCCCTCTATTGGCGGACGTGGCATCTTGAAATAGCCAGATCAGTTCAGGGTGGAAAGTAGATCTTAGTCGACATAGGTAATTCCCAAGATTAATTAGTGTAAAATTTAAATAAATATCAAAGTTTATATAGTCTTTATCTTTTATTAATCATACTTTTTTCAAGGAGAACCGATCATAACAGTCGAGCAATAGTTTGGGCACATCTCACAATCCTTTTGAGTACGACCTGTGGAGGGAGGTTGTTGGCGACAAGAAGAAGGGTAGGATCTATGGGTTGGGGTACATCTCAGGCACCGACCTACAATGCCCTCTCGACATCTAGCACATCTAGTCTGTCTACTTCTGCTACACAAGAGGCAGAGATTCATTGTCAGGTTGCTGCCCATTTCTCACCCGCCTAGCCGTCCTAATATCAGAGATAGAGCAGAAGATAAAAATATAGATTGAAGTAGTGCTATGTCCTGAAATGCAGAAACGGGAGCAACTAGTTCTGGATGAGAATGAAAAGGATGATGATAATGAGAGGACAGAAGAGGATGCGTAGGGGATATTTTTTTTTTATGTTTGTTTATGTTAAATAATTTTTTGTTCATGAACAATATTTTATTGGACAATTGTTCATTTTGTTTGGTTTAATACACTCATTTTTCTTTTATTTTTTTATATGATTTATGAGTTACTTAGTTTTTTTACTATGTTTTGTTGTGTGTAGACTATACTGTTAAGATTCCAAATGTGTAAATTGTAATGTTGATGGAGGGCTTAATTTTTTTCTGATGCTGCAGGTTTTTGACAACTAACTGATGATTTTATGACTCTTTGATTATGTGCCGATGGTTTCCTGATGGTCCATCGAACAAGCGATGTTTAAATAAAGTGTTGCACTTTTACAATGATTCCAATCATCAGAAATTTTCCATGGTGAATTGACGGTTAAGCTACACTCAACTGATAAAAACTTGACACTTTTATGTTGGAAGTGCAACTCATTTCCTACATATATACACATTGATTATATTAACGACAACAAGCTAAGATTAAACATGGTATCGTTTTGGATCAACAGTGATGTTTACGATATGTTGGAAAACCATCGGTATATAAAAACTGTCGATAAATCCGTAGGTAATTTTACTAACTACAACCATTTTTTCTACGTTGAATGAATTGTTGGTAGACCTCTGATATACATTTTACCAATGGTTTAAATAATATTACAGACAGTATTTAACCGTCGGTAATAAGCTATGTTCCTTTAGTGAATATTCCTCAACAAAACTAGTTTTAGTCATCCTATTCATGGTACTCAACCAAAGAGAAATCCTCTATTAGCATTGATGGCTTTGACCTAACTTAGCTTTATAGTCAACCATTACGATATCTTGTTCTACAAAATTTTAATTACTAAATTTGGATTTTAAAAACACTAAGGAGAGCAAGTGTTCTCATAAAATGCATCATTGCATTGTTTTCCTTTTCATAACAACAACATAGTAAGAAAATAGTGAGTATTAGTGAATGTCAACACCATTAAAGGTGGTTAGCTGACATAGCCTAGATTAAATCAAAAACAAGCTATTTGGGAATAATTGGGTGTTTGAGTTTGTTTTTTAATGTTCAAGATTGATTTTTTTATAGTTTAAGAGCCTAATAAAACCTTACAACAAATATTGCTCAAATTTGGAGACTTTAAAAAAAAATCTGAATAAATTTTGCTCCATTTAATACACAAAATTTAAGATTTTATAATTTTATATAAAAAATTCTTTATTTAGTTCATGACGGAAAGAGGAGTTCTACATTGATGTTTAAAAAGTTGTCACATCTTATAATTTTTGTAATAAAATTTGAATAAATATAAATTTTTTGGATGTCATAAGTGTTGATATTTCATGAAAAGGAATAAATAATATGTTCATAAAAAAATCAGTTAAGCAAGACAAAATTTAAAAGAAATACTTTTATGATTAGGAAAATAGCGTCCAAATTTTGATTTCAAAAAACTTATAATCAAAGTAAATATTTTGATTATATGAAGGAAATGGTAAAGTCGTTCTATCAACCTCCAAATGAGCCCAAATTAAATAGTTGAAACATACTTACAAAGTTCATTATCTTTTTAGGACTTTAAAAAATTATTAAAACTTAAATTCTTACAATAAATTAAATCCTTTCAATGGTATAAGTTTATAAAACCTAAGATCACTCAATTCTAAGTTCATTAAGATACTTAAATACTAATGCTGTAGTTTATAACCATGAAAATTAGCACTAGTCATCCAATGGAGTTTTTTAGGCTTTTAGCTAACATTACTATAATATTCTTGTAAAAAAAATATGAATATACCCTAATTTTCTATATATAAAATACCTGAATTTCGACAGAGTTTAGTGATATAAAGTGCTTTAATTGTAGCTCCAAAATTTTTTTAGAGTATGCCTAACTTTATTTTTTCAATTATTTTTAGATTATATTATAATTTAAAGGTGTAATGGCTCATATGATTTTAGGTAAGGTATAATTATACACATCTAAAGTGAAATATATTTTTTTCTTTGGCAAATTGGTTGAGTTAGCAAAGTAAAATTTATAATTTAATTCAAAAATAGTATCTACATATTATAAAGTAGCTAAAATATTCATTATAATTATTGCTATAGAAATATCTATGACAACATATATGGTGGGAAGTACTTTTGATTTGTAATAAAGTGATATAGAAACCTCCATATGCTAGTATATCTAANTAAAGGTGTAATGGCTCATATGATTTTAGGTAAGGTATAATTATACACATCTAAAGTGAAATATATTTTTTTATTTGGCAAATTGGTTGAGTTAGAAAAGTAAAATTTATAGTTTAATTCAAAAATAGTAACTACATATTATAAAGTAGCTAAAATATTCATTATAATTATTTCTATAGAAATATCTATGACAACATATATGGTGGGAAGTACTTTTGAATTGTAATAAAGTGATATAGAAACCTCCATATGCTAGTATGTCTAAGAAATCTTATATAATTTTTTTTTTTAAAAAAATTATATCAACTCTGTTAGATATTTGTTAGACCTAGAATTCTTCTGGTATTTTAATTTTAAATAAGCATTATGCCATGAATTTTGTACAAGCCAAATTTGGTATCAAATAGTTTAATACAAGCTAGAGTACTTTCTTCTAGCATCCTCTCAACATAACTTTACTTCTAATTTCTTCCTTTATCCTTCACATATAAATTATTTTCTATCATAGTGGTGACAATNAAATCTTATATAAATTTTTTTTTCAAAAAAATATATCAACTATGTTAGATATTTGTTAGACCTAGAATTCTTCTGGTATTTTAAGCATTATGCCTTGAATTTTGTACAAGCCAAATTTGATATCAAATAGTTTAATACAAGCTAGGGTACTTTCTTCTAGCATCCTCTCAGCATAACTTTACTTTTAATTTCTTCCTTTATCCTTCACATATAAATTATTTTCCATCATAGTGGTGACAACAACTGGTTTGTGAAAAGATGTTGAGCAGCATGAGACACTAAGTACCTCATCTCCTAAGGATTAAAATTTAGGATATCAAATTAAAGTCTTTTTTTTATCTCCAAAATGTTCGGAAGGTGATAGAAAAAGACGATATTAAGCCTTGAGATAAAGTAGCATTATTGATGATCCAAAGAGGCTCTTTGAAGGAAATTCGAAAGGAGAATAGGAACCACATTTTATCTTCTAAGCGTTAGATGGAACTCACTTTGAGAAGGTGGTAGAAATTAATATGCGCTTTAATAATGTTTTGGAAACTACTTTAAATAGCTTAGAGGATCATATAGAAGATTCAAAAGTTTAGCTTAAAACATTTCATACTAAAAATGGAGCACACCAATTGAAGGAGGTAAAAACATAGAGGGATATGGTTGAAAGTTTTGGCTTTGGTTAGTACTCTATGAATGTATGGAGAGAGTTTTGAAGTTGTTTAAATCATTAAAAAAAATTGATTTTTTATTTGTCAATGAAACATTTGGCAATAATATAGTATCCATTAAGGAAGCAAATGACATATAGTCCATATCTTTTGATGAGAATATAGGATCGTTAATGGAGCTTGAGAAAATAATAAAAATTAGGATACTGTTAAACATACTCTCTAATCAATACTTTGAAGGATGATAAGGATAACTTTAGGGTTGAGGAGGGCTCAGGAGTTGGCATCTATGAGTAATTACTTAAATATAGTCGGCATCTAAGGATAACTTTAGGGTAAGAGAAAATGACAAAATTATCTTATGATCATCATTTTATTTCTAATGCTTAGTTTATGTTAGGCAAAGAGTAATATGTCAAGCTTAAGGTAATTACTTAAATAATGATCGGATCGCATCGAAAGATAACAAGGGAATTATAAAAATTAACTAAACAAAATTAATTTTTAAAATTAAAATGAAAAATAATAGAAATTTATCCTAAACATAAGAAATTATGCCATGAGTTATTTTAAAAGCATGTGTAGGAGATACAACATGGATATGGTTTTGGCATATGCCATTTGGGCGTCTAAATTGTGGAAATTTTAATAANAAAAAGATGACATTAAGCCTTGAGATAAAGTAGCATTATTGTTGATCCAAAGAGGCTCTTTGAAGGAAATTCAAAAGACGAATAAGAACCGCATTTTATCTTCTAAGCTTTAGTTGGAACTCACTTTGAGAAGGTGGTAGAAATTAATATCCGCTTTTAATAATTTCTTGGAAACTACTTTAAATGGCTTAGAGGACATATAGAAGATCCAAAAGTTTAGCTTCAAACATTTCATACTAAAAATGGAGCACACCAATTGAAGGAGGTAAAAACATGGAGGGATATGGTTGCAAGTCTTGACTTTGGTTAATACTCTATGAATGTATGGAGAGAGTTTATAAGTTGTTTGAATCATTAAAAAAATTTGATTCTTTATTTGTCAATGAAACATTTGGCAATAATTTAGTATCCATTAAAGAAGCAAATGACATAGAGTCCATATCTTTTGATGAGAATATAGGATCTTTAATGGAGCTTAAGAAAATAATAAAAATTAGGGTACTGTTAAACATACTCTCTAATCAATACTTTGAAGAATGATAAGGATAACTTTAGGGTTGAGTAGAACTCAAGAGTTTACATCTATGGGAATGTCACTATTAATGAAATTGAGGAGGATGTGTCCTTGGTATATGCAAGAAAAAAAATTGAAATAAATAAAAAAATTAAGAAAGAGAGATTGAAAAATGAGACCATTTTAAAGGTATAATAAATCTCATATTCATAATTATGATGTTAACAATGTTTTCATTATGCTTTTGAATCTTTTCATAATGAAGTTAATCAAGAAAGAGCAAACTTGGCTATGAAGAAAAAGAATGAACTTTTATTGCTGCAAGCTTTCAAGGTAAAAGTAGATATCAAACAAGACAAATGCTACTTGGATACCAATGCATATAATCATATGTTCATATAAATAGAAGATATGTTATACAAACAAATTTACATTCGCGACTCCTCAAAAGTTTTGGTAAAGGGAAAACCACAAAATTATCTTATGATCATCATTTTATTTCTAATGCTTACTTTATGTTAGACAAAAAATATTATCTTAAGCTTAAGGTAAATACTTAAATAATGATCTAATCACATCGAAAGATAACAAGGAAATTATAAAAAAATAACTAAAAAGAATTAATTTTTAAAATTAAAATGAAAAATAATAGAAATTTATCCTAAACATAAGAAATTATGTAATGAGTTATTTTAAAAGCATGTGTAAGAGATACAACATGGATATGGTTTGGGCATATGCCATTTGGGCGTCTAAATTGTGGAAATTTCAATAATATATAAGAAGAATGTAAATATAATATATCCTGCTAACTGATTTTAATAATACATGAGAAAATTCTTGCCACATTTCTATTCTCCAAATAAGATTCATGGGGTTTTGTATTTAAAAAAGCAAGTTAGAGAAAGCATTTTGAAAGAAGCAAAGTATAGAGCAATTGCACCACTCCAACTAATCCATATGGATGTATGTAAACCAATTGCCCTTGCATCTTTTTGTCAAAGTATTATTTGTTTCCAGCTTTTATTGGTGATAATATTAAAGAAAGAAATCTTAGGGCCTGTTTATGGCAGCTTATAAGTGCGGGCGGCGTTTTCAAAACGTCGCCTCATCATTTGGAAAACACAAACGCCGCCTCACTGTTTGGAAAACACTTTTCGACAGCATATCCAAATGTGGTTGGGTTTTTACACTAAACGCAGACCGCGGGTAGAACCCCGCGAGCCATCTGCGGGCCAGGTTTCAACATAAAATACTTATCTGGATAAACACAAACTGCCCCAAATGCACCCTTAGTCAGTTCCTTGTATGAAAAGTTGGAAGTTTTTATTTATGAGTTTCCATGCAACTGTGGAGAAAGGAAGTTGATATCTGATAAAAATCATCCGATATGGTTAAAGTAGAGCAAGAATATGACAAGGAAAATTTAGGCTTAGGAAATGGCATGTGTCTCAATATCCTCAACCAATTCCCAACTTCAAACATAAAAGACATGATGCCAGAAAAAGCATTGAGAAAGAGAAAGTCAAATACCTTACATAAAGGTGTCTAGGAGCATTAAATTTTCACATGTTTCAAAAAAAAAAATGGCTATGGTCACTGAAGCTCAAAAGCTATCTTTAGTAATAACCAATCTAAAGTATTTAACGTATTTAACATTATCATATCTAAAGTTAAAAGTGATGTGGAGTTCATTGATGAAAGAGCTTATGATAGGCAAAAGAAGAATAGCAACTTTCAAGATGAAGAGTTATAAGTACTCATGAAAGATGGCATATCAAAGATAGATTAACACATGACTTATTATATTTTTTATTATAATTATAAACTTATGAATTTGATTAGTTCTCATGCCTTGCAATATTGTATTAGATAAACTCAAGAGCAAATGTTTTAATACATATTTGAGTACTTTCTCACCCCTTTTCTCTACACACAAGATTTCTCTCACTCCTATTTTATCATCACATATTAAACCTTTTGAATTTAGGTATACTTATTAATGATAAATGAGTTGATTATTTATGATGTTCAGTAAACACTAAGTACAAATTTTGGGAGGAAATAGTGTATAAGAATATCTTGATATATTTCTATATAAAAGCAATATAGATGGAAATTAAAAGAAATATACTCGAAACATTTAAATATAAATAGAGACCCTCAAAGAATTAAAATAGTACTTTTAGCATTATTTTTAAATTTTATTTATCTTCTATTTTTGGCATATATCTTCTAATTTGATCATCTATTTAATATTCATCTTGCAATATTAACTTGTCCAGAAAACTGAATTATGTCTGAAAATACTGAAAAAATTTAGAAGTCATTTTAATTATTTTTAACAAGATCTTCAGTGGCTTTAAAAAAAACATTTATTTACAAATTATTACTCACATAATTTTCTATTAATCCAAAAAAAAAAAAAAAATGATGCAAATAAAATATACTAAAAAAACAAATTATTAATTTTAAACTTATTTTAGTTCTTGAAACCATACATCTAATGAATATGGAAAACCAAAGAAATTCCTTTTCATAAATTTTATAATTTTACACATCTGATACATTTACAATAGATAGGCAAACAAGAAAACAATTTTGATGAATATGATCAGTTATCAAAATTAATAAGGCTTTCAGCAGGTTCCTTAAAGTGATAACCTGAGCTCCAAGTCTAGCTCTTGTGAGTCGCTTGAATCTGAGACATGGCCTAAAGATCCTGCAGAGTAGCTTTGATTTTGCAGATATCTCCCCTCCATTGTTTCCTGTCACAAAAAAAAAAAAATCAATGGCGCTTATAGTTTATATATATACATGTACATATATATAAAGTTTTAAAATAGGAAACATTGTCATTTAGTCTTAAGGACAAAATAAATAAGCTAGATACAATGCAGTACAGAAATATAACTTTATTTCTGTTCAAATTCATTTCTTTTTTGATCATTTGTTTACTACTTCTGACATAAAAATAAATTATGAGATTCTGACACAACTTTTATTCATCAATTCTATATTAATCAGCGCTGGCATATAAAGTTAGTTACCTCCATGAGTGGCAAATTAGCCACCTGCCCATGATAATTGGCATATGAATTACCATTGATGCCATCAGGCTGTAAAAACCTAGAAAAAAAAAATTACAACAGAAGCAAGTTAACAGTCATATATGAAATACATAAACCCTAAAAGATAATCATACTATACCTAGCTGATGTACATGAGTATGATTCTCCAATTCTATTATCTTCGTACAGATTCTGAAACAAAGTTAAAATCAAGTTATTTGTATATATAAATTCTCTTCTTTTTGTAATCAGGAAGCAATCTACCCACCGAAAATTTGGGATATTGAAAAGATGTAGGGGAAGATGATGGAAAGTTTAATGTTTGTCTCATGCCATCCTCCTACAGGTACAGAGTTAAATTTGTAACAAAAGTATCATTAATAAGCATACCATACAGNTAATCAGGAAGCAATCTACCCACCGAAAATTTGGGATATTGAAAAGATGTAGGGGAAGATGATGGAAAGTTTGATGTTTGTCTCATGCCATCCTCCTGCTTTGTACAGGTACAGAGTTAAATTTGTAACAAAAGTATCATTAATAAGGATACCATACAATGGAATGATTTTATGAAAGATGTATACAAACCATGAGAAAATTACTGTGGAAGGGAGGATGAAGTGATTGCATGTTATAATTATCCATCATTTGGCTCTGAATTCTAATCTTCTCCAATTGGGCCACCCCAAGTCCTCTCTGAGGTTTCCTTGGCTTCTCTGAGCTGATCTTCTTCCCTCTCCTTGAGGAACTAGATGATGATCTTGCGGTCCCAAGTCCAAAATCTCCATGTTGATTGCTCCCCATCTTTGAGAAGAATGAATGAGAGAGAGGGAAGAAGATTCCAAGTGATTAATGAAAGTGACAGATGGCCATGGCTTCTTATATAGTGTTTCTCTGAAGAAATTAGTGCCTTGCTGGATTATGGATTGCCATTGATTTCTAGGAGATATTGCTTGTTTTGTTTCTAATGGCTTACTGTTGTAGTTGTGTAATACAATAGATCACAATAATCACTACGTGAAATGTGTGCCATGTATTTATTATAGAATTTTAGTTGGGGACAGATTTGACAGATGAAGTGGGGTCAGTCGAAAAAGTACCAGCTTGCAGGATTTCTAATGGTAATTTAACAATTTATATTGGTGAAATGTACCTATTAATTTATTTGTTAGAAAAAGAATATTTGAGTGTTTCATTTGGATTAAAATGGCTTAATGTTTGAAGAGAAGCTTAGGCATTATATACATGTGAAGCATTGCACAAATAGTTGCATTTGAGTCTTCATAATCAATGTCTTTCTATTTCTTATGGCTATTGTTAGCAAGTAATGATTTTTGTTTTCATTTTAAGTGATGATATGTTTAATCATCTAGTTATTTACACTTGGAGCCTAAACTTAGAAAGATATTACACACCAAATTTCTAGCTTTGAACTTAGATGAAAATTTGTTATGACCTTGATCGAAGTACGTTCGAGCCATGACCAAAAACATTCTAAGTTTATTTGAAATCATATTCGAATAAGGATTGAACTATGAATTAAAAAAATTCTAATAAGGTTTTAGTAATGATAAACATGTTTCAAAAAAAATTGTTTAATGATTGAAGAAAGTTTGGTCATGAATTGAATAATGATTGAAAAATATTTGATCAAAGTTTGAACAATGCTTGATGAATGTTCAATTAAGGTTAAAATAATGATTGAACAAGCCATAGGAAGGTTGGTCAAAATTTGACCGAGGTTTTAAGGTTCTTCAAGGATGCATTTTATGGAGTCTTAAAATGCCTATAATCCATAAATTTTAGCTACTTTATAGTAATATAGATACGATTAGATAATGAGAGAGGGCAACTGTGTTCTGTTATAGATGATATCGATGTGATTATATTCAATTGTATAGGAAATTTAATTACTATACTATAAATTTTGTGATTGTAGCACCATATTGCTAATTTTTTTTTAATTACTTTGATTTAATATAAGGCCCCTATTATGATTTTTTTGCTCGTTAAGCAATATAATACTTCTCATTGTATTGGGTTAGCTATAAGATTATAATTTATTTTATGTATACATTATCATTTATTGTTTTCAAACTTTGTCCAAGCATAGTTGAATCTCTCTCTAATTTTGTTTAACTCTTATTTAAACCTTAAACCATATTCAAATCATGTTTAAATATTTAATCTTGAATAATCTTTCAAACAATACTTAAATCATGTCAAATAATGTTTGAAATTTACTCAAAACATATTTAAATCCTGATTAGCATGCTCAAATAGTAGTTAAGATAGCATGCCAAATAAGATTTGAACCATGTTTAAACTTGAATGAAATAAGTTTAAAAATNATATATATATATATATATATATATATATATATATATATATATATATATATATATAAAGTTTAAAAAAAGGAAACATTGTCATTTAGTCTTAAGGACAAAATAAATAAGCTAGATACAATGCAGTACAAAATGACTATCTTCTAATTATTTCAAAAAGCCTTTTATTTCTGTTTTGATCATTTGTTTACTACTTCTGACATAAAAATAAATTATGAGATTCTGACACAACTTTTATTCATCAATTCTATATTAATCAGCGCTGGCATACACAGTTAGTTACCTCCATGAGTGGCAAATTAGCCACCTGCCCAAGATAATTGGCATATGAATTACCATTGATGCCATCAGGCTGTAAAAACCTAGAAAAAAGAAATTACAACAGAAGCAAGTTAACAGTCATATATGAAATACATATACCCTAAAACATAATCATACTGTACCTAGCTGATGTGCATGAGTATGATTCTCCAATTCTATTATCTTCGTACAGATTCTGAAACAAAGTTAAAATCGAGTTATTTGTATGCATAAATTCTCTTCTTTTTGCAAATAGGAAGCAATCTACCCACCGAAAATTTGGGATATTGAAAAGATGTAGGGGAAGATGATGGAAAGTTGGATGTTTGTCTCATGCCATCCTCCTGCTTTGTACAGGTACAGGGTTAAACTTGTAACAAAAGTATCATTAATAAGCATACCATACAATGGAATGATTTTATGAAAGATGTATACAAACCATGAGAAAATTACTATGGAAGGGGGGATGAAGTGATTGCATGTTATAATTATCCATCATTTGGCTCTGAATTCTAATCTTCTCCAATTGGGCCACCCCAAGTCCTCTCTGAGGTTTCCTTGGCTTCTCTGAGCTGATCTTCTTCCCTCTCCTTGAGGAACTAGATGATGATCTTGCGGTCCCAAGTCCAAAATCTCCATGTTGATTGCTCCCCATCTTTGAGAAGAATGAATGAGAGAGAGGGAAGAAGATTCCAAGTGATTAATGAAAGTGACAGATGGCCATGGCTTCTTATATAGTGTTTCTCTGAAGAAATTAGTGCCTTGCTGGATTATGGATTGCCATTGATTTCTAGGAGATATTGCTTGTTTTGTTTCTAATGGCTTACTGTTGTAGTTGTGTAATACAATAGATCACAATAATCACTACGTGAAATGTGTGCCATGTATTTATTATAGAATTTTAGTTGGGGACAGATTTGACAGATGAAGTGGGGTCAGTCGAAAAAGTACCAGCTTGCAGGATTTCTAATGGTAATTTAACAATTTATATTGGTGAAATGTACCTATTAATTTATTTGTTAGAAAAAGAATATTTGAGTGTTTCATTTGGATTAAAATGGCTTAATGTTTGAAGAGAAGCTTAGGCATTATATACATGAAGCATTGCACAAATTGTTGCATTTGAGTCTTCATAATCAATGTCTTTCTATTTCTAATGGCTATTGTTAGCAAGTAATGATTTTTGTTTTCATTTCAAGTGATGATATGTTTAATCATCTAGTTATTTACACATGGAGCCTAAACTTAGAAAGATATTACAAACCAAATTTCTAGCTTTGAACTTCGATGAAAAATTGTTATGACCTTGATCGAAGTATGTTCGAGCCATGACCAAAAGCATTCTAAGTTTATTTGAAATCATATTCGAATAAGGATTTAACTATGAATTAAAAAAAATCCAATAAGGTTTTAGTGATGCTAAAAATGTTTCAAAAAATTTTGCTTAATGATTGAAGAAAGTTTGGTCATGAATTGAATAATGATTGAAAAAATATTTGATCAAAGTTTGAAAAATGCTTGATGAATGTTCGATTAAGGTTAAAATAATGATTGAACAAGCCATAGGAAGGTTGGTCAAAATTTGACTGAGGTTTTAAGGTTCTACAAGGATGCATTTTATGGAGTCTTAAAATGCCTATAATCCATAAATTTTAGCTACTTGATAGTAATATAGATACTATTAGATAATGAGAGAGGGCAACTATGTTCTGTTATAGATGATATCGATGTGATTATATTCAATTGTATAGGAAATTTAATTACTATATTATAAATTTTGTGATTGCTCACCTTATTGCTAATTTTTTTTAATTACTTTGATTTAGTGTAAGGCCCCTATTATGATTTTTTGCTCGTTAAGCAATATAATACTTCTCATTGTATTGGGTTAGCTATAAGATTATAATTTATTTTATATATACATTATCATTTATTGTTTTCAAACTTTGTCCAAGCATAGTTGAATCTCTCTCTAGTTTTGTTTAATTCTTATTTGAACCTTACACCATATTCAAATCATGTTTAAATATTTAATCTTCCTTGAAAAATATTTCAAACAATACTTAAATCATGTCAAATAATGTTTGAAATTTACTCAAAGCATATTTAAATCCTGATTAGCATGCTCAAATAGTAGTTAAGAATACTTTGAAGAAGTATTGAGTAAAGTTCAAATAAGATTTGAACCATGTTTAAAAATGAATGAAATATGTTTAAAAATTTATTTGAACATGGTTTAAATATGATTTAAATAGAATTAAAATATGGTTTCAACATAGTTAATGCAAGGGTTAAATTATTATCGTTTATGGTTTAGATCAGAGATTAGTCGGGTCGTTTAAATAAATTTAAGTTGCTAAAGATATTTTGCCATGGTTAAAATATAGTTCAATAATGGTTCATGTTAAATATGAAAATTGTTGAATTACATTTTGAGAAAAATTCAAACATGCTTGAAACATTGTTTGTACAAGGAATAGGCACTTAGTTTCATCCAATAGTTTGTGAGCTTCATTCACACTTAACTTGAGCTATGTTATTGTTTGACTAGCAAATTAACTCTTTTTAACTTGGCTTTCTCTTATGAATAAGCTGGAAATTTTTTTTAGTTTAAAATTTAAATATAATCTAATAAAATTTAACTATTGAATATTATTTCAATAAAAAAGAATAAAATTTAAATTATTATGAAGACCATGGGCTTTAGACCTTATAATTAACTTAATTAAAAAATTTAGTTTCATTTTGGCTACATCTAGATTTCATCACATTTTGTCTCCTTTAAATGCTACATAATTTGCATAGGATAGCTACTCGTTGGCAATATTAATAAAAGTAGTATAGAAACTTAATTTTTTTTTGTGAGGTTTTTATCATAGCCACCACAGATCTTGAAAGATTTATATCTAAATGATCATATACGACATTCAAAGAATAATATACTACTCTGAATGAAAGAAAAATTACCTTAAAAATGGATCTAATCACCTGAACGATGAAAATAAGTGTGATTCATGGATCTACGAAACTAAAATTTTTCTCTTATCATATTAGTGTAAGATAATGTTTATTTTAACCCGAAGTTTGGTATCTTTATGAGGAGGTTTTCTTATAGTTAATTACATCTCAAGAATTTCTGCTGAGAGCACCCTTGATTAAAGGTATGCCTTATACATTTCTTGATCATCAATAAACGTTGTAGAGTGTTAGAGTTTGAAGACATGGATAAAAGATTCATTTGGATAAAACTTGACTTCACTTGAGCTAAGCAACATGAATTTATTAAGTTGATTTCATTTTAAAAATTTATTTTTAAAATTCAATAGGTTGATAAATATTAAAGAGCGAGTGTACATTTTTAAAAATGATTAGCTTAAAAATTTTAAGGCTGTAAATTTTTTTTTTGTCAAATTATTGAGTTTTAAGTTAATTTTTTAAATTAGTTCTAAAATTATTAAAGTTCATTTTATAAGTTTAAAATTTTTTTATTTGTTTGAAAATATATTAAAGTTGGTCGAATTCAATTTCGAAATTGACTGATAAAGTTATTTAAGATTTGTTATATTTAAGGTTGGTTCAAAACTTTCAAAGATTTATTAAGTTTATCATTGCTTGTTAAAGTTCACTTTAAGTCCATTTAAATCTATTAAATTTTGTATTAGGGGTAGAAAAGGTATCAACTTTCTATATTGAGGTGAAACTTTAACCTAAATGACTCTAAGTAGGAGGTTATATGTGGAGTAGTCTAAATTTTGGAATTATGTCTTCTATTAAGATGTTTATAGTTTTCTATCATCTCGGGTGCATTAATATCCTTACAATATTAACCAATAAAATAACAGGAGGTCACCCTTAGCAAGGACTTATGATAAAACACCCTATTATTAATTGTTTTTGGGGTATCTTCATCGGTAACCATGGGTTACTTCACTATAGGATACCCTTATTGTCCAAAGAGATAGGTCATTTATTTTATAGGCCATAGTCTATAACCCTATCTATTGGATACCTAGTAAACTAACCAAGGCTTTTAGTCTGGACTATTCTAGGGTGTGTATGGACATGTGTTTTTGTATATATCGACTAGCATAGGGTTCACAGTTTAGAGAGCTATGCCTGGGCGTGGTTATAAAAACTTAGAGTTGGTCGATTTTAATTATTTATGGGGTTCATTATTCAAACAATGATTTATTTGATTCTTAAGTTTGTCAGTTATGGTGACAAATTAGTTTTTTTTCTCTAGTCTTTAGTTTTAATTTTCTTGAAGTGTTGCTTGGTGTCAAAAAATCACAGTTCTTCTAAGATTTGAATTCAGTTTTTCTATCATAAATACTCTTGCTCCTCATTCACTCTATGAATAAAGGTTTTTTTCGATGGGTAAGTTCTGTCTGATAAGATGAAAAAATTGTCGCTTTTATTCCTTTTTACGGTTTATCTACGGTTTTAAGCTCGAAAGTAAATAGTTTATCGTTAATTTCAGAAGTGACTAAAATTCTGACGACATTTAACTACTGACACATAACCGACGATTTAATGTCATTGCTTTTTTTGTACAATTTTTAATCATTGATTTTTGTCGGTAATAGCAACAACTTACTCGTTAGACAAGTGTCGTACCATCACTTTTTTGACATAACATTTTCATCGGTTATAAGTCGCTAATGCGTCGGTCATATAAACCGACGACTAAAGTGCCGAAAAAGTGTCACGCCCATCATTTTCGGATGGCTCAGGGGTTTCATCGGTTTGGTGACTCAAATTCGTTGGCTATGGAAACTGACGATTAAACTGTCACGAACGTGTTGTGCCCATCGTTTTAGAAGGTCGTGTCAGTTTAGATATCTTCACAAGTGTGAGTAGCTATCGATGGGCTTGAGGTAACATTCAAAATGGTCAAGCACATCAAGGTCATTGTAACGTGTGCTTTAGGGTTTAGATTGGTCCTCAAGATCCTGGTGGCTAGGGTCGATTGCAAAATAAGAACTTGGCTATGAAATTGGCATTGTGTAGTAATGATTGATTGAAACTTGACCGAGCAAAACTTAGACATTTTGCATGGTAGTATAATTGTTGGGATCATAAGTGTGTCTAAATCTTAAGGTAGCGTGGTTGTCGAGTTCGTTGGCCTTTCGTAAGATCATGCCGCTTATGGTAAATTTTGAATACCCTCGAATTAAACTAAGCAAGCATTGTGTTCCATGCTCTCCAACATAATACTTGTGTTTGTGTCTATCCCAACCAAATTGTTGAATTTTTAAACTCCCGCATTTAATTTGCTCTACACTTGCACGCAAAATTAGGATATTAAAAACTAGAATAATCACATTGCAATCAATGGAGATCCCGATTAATATCTTCATATATTTTATTAAGACTTTCTTGCATCTCAGTTATAAGGAACAGAAGATCTGTCCTTTCCTCCATGGCAAGGAAGAAACAAAAGGCAGAGAGGAAATAGAAATAAGACGCATCTTAACATTATTAAGTCAAAACTTATGTATTGGACGATTTTGTTGCGTTGGAAAGAGCAACTAATTAATACGATCTAGCATGCAGATTTAGTCACATGCATATGATTTAAAGGCATCTTACAATATTTCAAATAGGGCTGTCAAACTGGCTCGTTGTTCATGAACAGCTCGTGTTCGGCTCATTCGGTAAGTTAACGAGCCAAATAAGAACAACGCGAACAAATATTTGTTTGTTCGTGTTCGGCTCGTTTTGGCTCAAAATACTACTTATCAATTATTTATATATATATCTTTGATGAGTAGTATTTTTAAAAAAATTAATTGACCACAAGGCAACAAAGATTTATAATTAATTAAAAGTATTAATGAAAAAAATAGAATAAAAATTATTAAATTAGATTCAAATGATGTTTTAAATCGTGCCCCAATCCTTAACATTTTATGGTTACGTGTTTAGGGTTGTCAAAACGACTCTTTGTTCGTGAACGACTTGTATTCGGCTCGCTAAACAAACGAGTCAAACACGAACACACTTTTTGAGCTCAAAATATAAACGAGCTGAACACGAGCTCGGCTTGGGCTCGCTCTTTTTCGGTTCGTTTACGCCCCTAGTTCGAAGACTTTAAGAGATTATGATTTGTAGTTGCATGATATAGAATCAAAACATGCGCTAATTAATTTAATAGTTTGGTAAGATTGTGGATGATACTATTTGCATAAAATTATATGTTTGATACAGCTTGTTAGCTGTAAGCAATTTGATTTTGAAGACGATTAATTAGTCATTAGCGTACTTGTGGTAGGTTGTTAAGACATAACTTTCCCCGTTTAAATTTTGTATTGTTTTGTTTTATTGATTTGGGCATGGTTTAATTTATTCAAGGCATGAGATTTGCTAGCTTAATGAACATTTGACGATGTAAATTTGCAAATTTGAGGCTAGAAATGGAGAAAAAATTGCGTACGTAAGACGTTTTCACAGCTGTGTACATCGGAGGTTATTCAGATGGTATTAGGGGGTTATGTCCGCGTTTTACCTACTTGTAACACATTTGTAACCTACCTATAACCCCCCAATACTCTCTGAATAACCTCCGATGTACACAACTCTACAAACTTCTTAGATACACAAATTTTTCTCCTAGAAATGACTGTCTTTTGCAACACTTCCATTATAAATTGCGAATACATTTGGTCAAATATATTACATTTTCAGTTAAAGTAAGAATGCAGATCTTTTTTTTTATTTTATAATTCCTTTATTTTTTATTCTTTTGTTTAGTGAGAACGGAGATTTTGAGTAGCACGTTTGCTCGAAGAAAAGAATTTAGCATACAAATTTTTTGCAGTTGTACGGAACCTATGTTGAGATCTCCGGCTTTGAGAAATTCGAGATAACGTAGCATCAATTTAATTCATGATTTATAATAATTGATTTATTAAAAAAAAATTTAATCATTGTTGTTGAATTCTCAATTGTGTTTCGGAAATGCACGTCTCGAGAGTTAAAGGTGGGAGAGGGAGGAGTAAGGTCTGTACATTCTCGGTAGAGAGGCCCTGAAAAAAATAATCAAATTATGACCCCCTTTATTCGTCTTTTTGCCCCTTTTCAAAAGGAGTGTATTCATACAATTACCGAAAAAAAAGGGACGATTATGGAAACCACCCTTCATGTAATCAATGTGTTGGTTTAATCCTAAATTTGTATTACAATGGTGGTAATCAGCCGATCGACGTGTTTGAGTTCAATCGATTAAGGTGACTGGTCGAGTGACGATCACGTCAGTCGAAGTAAAAGCTGGTTGGCTGACTAGTTGTGATCGCATGCCCTTGTAAGTAGTTTAGGCTGTTGATACCGTAGGTGTGGTCCTCCGAGTGAATCCCTTATCATAATATGTCGGTTGACTTCGACCAAGCGGTTAGTCATTGAGTTGTCGGCTTGGTTCATACTCCTCTAGTCCGATGCCTCGATCATATAACCACTATCCTTGGTCGTTCGATTGCTTTGACATTCGTGTCAATAGTTTTAGTGCATACATATTAGTTCCCCGAGTTTTCCTGCTTCTTGAAAGCGACGGCTATAATAAGTACCGAGGAACTATTAATAATCAATAGGACTACAATTAAGGAAAATAATTTGATAGTTAACTTCCTTTTGGATTTTGTGCCCTGCATGCTTCGTAAATAGAGTCATAGGCTTGACATTGCACCTTAACCTCCATTTTCTCACAGATAGTCGAGGCACATCATGGCTGATGATAAGAGTCGACTCGACGTGGACCCCTAAATTTTGGCCTAGAAGGACTTAGGGCCCCGACTCATGTAAAGAGGAGGAAAAGTGTGAAGAAAGAAAAACAGTTGAGGCTCAAACCCGCTTCGGTCGACATAGTCGACTCATCTAATGACGTTGAGGAATGGCCACCGAAAAGATTTGCCATGAAGCTCTGGCATACGGGTCTGATGCAAACATGATTGCTGAGGGTCAACAAGACCCAACAAAGTTAAGAGGCTGAGGTTAGATAAAAGGAGCCAAGGAAAGCAACGATCACCAGTTCTTCCTGCTTTACTTCTCAGAAAGGAGGTATTTTATTGCAAGAGAGGGATGAGGTTTTGAGAGTTGTCTCCAAAATGGGCTGGATTTAAGGTATGCAAAGAGTCTCCATGGTTATTAACATTTTTTTAATAACTTTGTGAGGTTAACTGTGATGCAGATGGATCAATTGGGTTAGAGGGCCGCGAAGGTGGTGGGCCTTCGAAGGACGTTGCAGAGTTCGCCCCCACTACAGTGGCTAGTCTGTAAACCGAATTTGCGAGGCTTCTGCCATTAATCACCTCGGAAGGTCACCGGTAGCTAGATCATTTGCCCACTACCTACTCTCAAAAGGAAAAATTAAGGCTGCAACTACCTTCTCTCAGACCCATGGAGCAGCAGGCAGGCAGGATCAGACCATTCTTGTGCATCTAGAATATTGGCATCTAGGCATCAGGAATAAGTTTTTTTTTTTTAAAATACAATGTATTTAAATGAATTTTGAAGGGGAATCTGAAGTGACTCTTGGGGATTTTGAGGGTTATATTAAAAACAAAAATTTTTAAGTATTGAACTCTCTCTTCATTTGTGTGTGTTGGTGTCTCTTGCGGTGTGTGCGTGTGTTTGTGCGTGTGTGTATGGTGTAATCCTAAAGGGAGAAGAGAGAGCGAGGCTCGGTATCTCTTCTTATGGGAAGTGACTTTTGGAGTCTTGGTGACTATTGGGACTTTGGAGAGAAATGTAAGGGATTACTATTTATAGTGCAAGTAGGGTGTGAATCTTCTGCAAAGATAAGTCTTGTACTCTTATAATATTTGCTTTGAATTATTGCAATATAAAATGAATAATCCACGTGTCTTCTCCATGCTTAGTGAATAGTTTTCCTTACTCTTTCCTCTTATGATGAACTAATTACATGTGTAGAAAAATTAGTTTATGATAGAATAATTTAATTTTCTATGTGATGAGTAATATCTCCATTGCTTCATTGACATAACGTACTGGTTATAGGTTATGTTAAATTTTGTTGAAAGTTGAGGCTAAGAATCAGAAGAGCGGTGAATTTACAGCTTGAGTGCACTCACATTGTTCGGTTAGATATGGTGAAGTAGTTCAGGGGGTGATGCAACTTTTAAAGGAAATATACTTCATGATATTTTTCTATTAGGAGCTGATGTAAGTGAATGGGTTCCTTACCATCAGTTGTAAGGCTTTTAACCTCCTTCAAATATCTACTAGTTGTTTAAACCTAATAGAATACTAAACATAACCATACAATCGGAAGTGGGTAGGTAGACATATGTTCCTTATTACCAGAAAAATTAATAAATAGTTCTATCAATTTGTCCTTATGCCACTATATTCATTACAAGAGGGAAGGGATTTTGATTATATAAGAACTTTCCAAAAGTTAACAAGCCTCAGTAGATTAAATTTTATTTTTGTTAAGAATTGAATTTAGGAAAACTTTAACTAAGGGTACATAGGGGTGTAACATCTTGGTTATCTCCTTAACCATGAAAACACTCCTATAGGCTTGACTTAGCTCACTTTGGTTAAGCTTAAACTAAACCTTAAGTGTTAGGTATACCCATCATAGACCCGACTATACCCTAAGTATTAGGTTTACTCATATTAAACCCAACTTAACCCTTAATGTTGGGTTTACTCACCTTAAACACAACTAACCCTAAATGTAGACGCAACCTAAACCCTAAACCTAAGTTCAAACTAACTTAGACCTAACCATAAATGTTGGGTTTAACCCATATTAACCCCAACCTAAACCCACCTAACTTGATCCTGACCCTGAACGTTAGGTCTAACCCATATTAGACCCAACCTTAACCATTAAACCTAATTTAAACCTAACTTGAACCTAACCCTAAATGTTGGGTCTAACCCATATTAGAATCAACCTTAAACCTTAAATCTAGGTTCAAACTAAGTTGAACATTACCCTAAATGTTTGGTCTAACCCATATGAGAACCAACCTTAACCTTAAACCTAGGTTTAAACTTAACTTGAACCTAAGCCTAAATGTTGAGTTTAACCCAAATTAGACCCAGCCTTAACCTAAACCTTTGTTCAAACTAACTTGAATATAACCCTAAATGTTGGGTCTACCCCATATTAGATGCAATCTTAACCATTAAAATTATGTTCAACTTAAGTTGAACCTATTCTTAAATGTCAGGTCTAACCCATATCAGACCCAACCTTAATCTTAAACCTAAATTCAACCTAACTTGAACCTAACCCTAATGTTTGGTCTAACCCATATTATGGCCAACCCTAACCTTACACCTAAATTCAACCTAACTTACACCAAACCCTAAATGTTGGGACTCACCCATATTAGGCCCAACCTTAACCTTAAACCTAGGCTCAACCTAACTTGATCCTAACCCAAAATGTTGGGTTTAACTCATATTGGACCCAACCATAACCCTAAATCCTTAAAGTTAACTCAAACTAAATCTAACCCTAAACCTTTAGGGTTAGCTCAAATTAAACCTAAACCTAAAATTCTTAGGGTTAACTTAAGCTGAACTTAACCATAAATCTTTTGGGTTAAATTAAGTTAAACCTAAACCTAAATCCTTAGGTTCAACTCAAATTGAACCTAACTCTTAGTCCAACCCAAATTGGATTTAATCCCAAACCCTTTTAGGTTCAATCTATATTTAACCTAAATCTCAAGTCTAATCTACCTTAGACTTTGTTCAACTAAAACACCGGGTCAACCCGAACACAGGAGCAACCCGACCTAACTTGGGTTAACCCAATCAACCACAACACTGGGTCAACATGACCTAACTCGAGTTAAACCAAATCCATTACAACCCAAATAGACTAAAACATCATTTCAACTCGACCCATATCGACAGAAACACCAGTTCAACCCGATCTAACTTGGGTTAACCCAAATCAACTAAAACACCTGGTCAACCCGTTGGGTTATTCCAAATCAACTGAAATTGAGTCAACTTACCTATCTTTTGTTAACCAAATCGACTAAGACATTGAGTCAACCCAACCTAACTTGGGTTAACCCAAATAAACTAAAACACTAGGACAACACGACCTAACTCAGGTTAACCCAAATCAACTAAAACACTAGGTCAACTTGACCTAACTCAGGTTAACCAAAAACAACTAACACACTAGATCAACCCACCTAACTCAGTTTAACCCAAGTAAACTAAAACCCAAGTAAACTAAAACACCAAGTCAACTTGACCTAGCTCAGGTTACCCAAGATCAACTGAACTTTTAAGTCAACCCGATCTAACTTAGGTTAACTCAAATCAACTGAGCCAGTGGATCAATATGACTTAACTCATGTTAATCTAAGTCAGCCCAATTTTTAGGTTAAATTGATTTTAATAATGTTAATTGAAATCCATACAATTTGAGACTCAAACTCAAACTTTGAAACAAGTTTAAATACAGATCTATTCAGATCTAATCTAACTTAGAATTGAATAATAATTGAAGTTTAATTTATTTTGGGCTTTAAACAAGTCTGATATAACTTAAAATTGACTTAATTCATGATCATTAATTTAAATCAGCTTAGTTTAACCTAATTTGATTTTAAGTGACTGTGACATGATGAATGATGAACTTGGTATCCCTACTAAGATAGTATAAGTTCAAGAAGGTTTAGCTTGAATCCATTTAAACTAACTCAACCTGGATTAATCCTATCAAACTTAGAACAAAAATTAAGGATAATCCAAGGGGCCACTAACCTAATTCAGGTTAACTCAGATTAATTAGAGGCTCACTTCAGATTAGCTCAACCTAACTTGAACTAATCCAAAACCAACCTGGATCTTGGTGACTGGAGTTTAAGTAGGGTTTGATTTCTCTTATGAGAGCAAAGCACACTTAGCCTCAACTAGGGATAGTTTGGGCCAAAAAATATCAAACCAACTTATACTAAAATGACATGAAATTCACCTTAAAAGCCATTAAAACTTAAAATTTAACCAAAAAATGTATCTTATTTTAAGAATGTATTTTGGAGGAGGCAACCCATGTTCTTCCAGTCACTTGTAACTAATCAAACCGCAAATGACCCGGGACAAAGAAACGATGGGATTTTGATCGGGTCATCCAAAGAATATAATAAACAAAAATGGAAAAAATAATATTAATCGGCTAATAAGTCGTAAGAAACCTAAAATTTTAAACCCCTAAAATTTGAAAAAGATATTAAAACTTAAATGAAATCTTAGTGAAAATATATCGCCAAACGCAACATTAGCCCACCCTATCCTAGTTTACAAATATCTCATAGGCGAAGCAAGCCGTGGTTACTCACAAGAATCTTTCAGTCAGGTAGGTTTAACCAATCTTAGACAAAGTAAGCTAAGGTAACCCAACAACTACGGAATGACAGGGTCATGAACATATTGACAAGGTCGTTTAAAATTTAAAAATTAACATATAAACTAAATTAAAAAAACTAAAACAATTGCCTGTTAAATTTTTCATTGTAGGACTTCTGTCGACAAAAAGTAGATGTCACCCTAGATTTACTTTACATGTTAATTGGGTGAGCTTACTTTGTTTTTCAGAGATGGATAGTCAAAACCTGAAAGAAGGATGAACCTCAACTAAACACAAACCTATAGGATAGTCTGGAATATTTAGGGCTCTACTACCCTTAGGATGAGACGTTAAAGTTTCTTTCCTTGACAACAACACTTAAACCTTTCAATTATAGATAACAACCTTAATTGGGAGTTTTCTTAAGTAGTTTGAACTACTTAAGATGCAATTAAATATAAGAAGTTACCCTAAAATAAGTGACATCACTTAAAATCTCTGGTTAAATGGGTTTGCTTGTCTTGAGGTTCTCTTATGAAGGTGTCTTCAAAGTGTCTTAAACTGATTGTACTTCATTCAAGCACTCTGGAGCCTTCTCTATATAGTTCACCTCATGAAATTATCTTCCCCCACATTGTTCTTTTGTTTGAATCTATTTTTATTGTTTTATTTCCACACCAAGTTCTCACTTCTCAAGATCAATGACATGATCTGAAGTAGGGAAGCATTGAAAGAAAAGGGACAATATAATGGAATTCAAATCGGCGACTCCACAAAAACAATGACAACAAGACAAATACGAAATGAGGACCAATGACACTATTTCAGGCAGCACCACATATGTTCAAATATTTTAAAACTACAAATTAAACATGTAGCTCAAATCAATTTATTGAATCAAACAGCTTTAGCTCAAGCCCAACTCAAGTTAAATCTTATCAACTCAAACCATAGCTTCTAAACCAAACCTAACCTTCCAATCAAAACCCAACTCTCTTAACGAAATTGTAATTCCAATCTCTAATGTAGGCCTTCTTCTTAGAGCTGGTTAACCCTTTTCTGATGTCTTTCCATGACACATCAACGTCAGACTGTAAGTTTTGAACTAAATTCTAAGCAAATCTTTTTAAACCCTGATTTTGTTCATTTGAACTCCTGAAAAACCAATATTGAAGACACCAACCTTATAATCCTGCATGATATGTGATAATACTTTTATTGAGAGTATTCTCAGGAGCCACAAATCCTGAGATGTAATTAACTATGGGGTGTACCATTGTTGGGATACCTGACCCCAAAATAAAATAAACTTTATCTTACACTCGGAGAAAAAAATTTAGTTATACAAACTATAAATCATAAAAATTTTCTACAAGCGAATGATTAGATTTAACTTAAGGTAATATTTTCATCTTTCGGGGTATTATATTATTTTTTTAACTGATGCATCTGATCATTTTGATATAATTCATCTGAGATCTATGATGGAATCCAAAACAGACCATCTCTCCATTTCCTTTCCCCCCCCCACCAACCAGTAGTACTTCAATACAAAATGAACTTTCTAACGTGTGTCACAACCATATAAAAAGAGCATATTTCTCAAAAGTTGCCCTGTTATGAAATATTTGAACTTAAACTTGGTATGGGTGATCAACAAAATATATGAAATTTAAAAGATTAATTCATTTGCATGACTTCAATAAAAATTGAAGTAATCTTCCTGCTAATCAAAAAGTCACAAGAAAGCCAAAGATGCAATATAAGCATAAACGTTTGATGAGAAAATCAATTCTAGTAGATGTGATCATTAATTGTTAAAACAAATCAACAATAAATGAAACATTTCTGGACTGAAAGTCTTCCATAATTTTAACAGCGATGTTTCCGAAATTGCATGGAAGTTCAAAAATATAAAATCTAAAGTCATAATCTAAATGAAAAGATCGAAGGAGATTGAGTGGACATCCTCGTTACACATTGTTTTTCATTTTATTTTATATGTTTCATGACATGCACAGCAATCTGTGGTGAGCATTGACCCTCCAAAATTTATTTAGTCCATTGAAGTTTTTTTATTTATAATATGTGAAGTAATTGGGATCTTTTTAAAAATTCAATGCTGGTACAAGTTGGGCATGAGTCATTAATACTAAAGGATAACATGCTGATTTGGGCATAGTACTTTGCTTGTGACCACTTCTCCAAGGAGTATTATGCTCGAAATATCTCCCCTCCACGCGGAAAAATATTACATCAGGACTTCTAATGTAAAGCTGCATTCGGAGTCCACTGATATGCAAGCATGTGGCTTCAAGGAAAACGCTCGCGCTTTCCTGTGATTCGACCCGGTAACACAGGAAAATATTCCTCGTGTTATTCTGCGTTATTCACGTGTTATTGTGGTGATATTGATGTGTTTTTGTGCTATTAGAACTCCGGGAATATTCCTAGAACACAATAATATGTGAATACCACCACAATAACACCTGAATAATGTAGAATAAAACACAAGGAATATTCCTCTGCGCTAAAACGCTTTTTTTTATTTTTGTGTCACCTCCACTTGTCTGCATATCAGTGGACTCTAAACGTAACTCTACGTTAGGAGTCCTAATGTAGTATTCACCCCCTCCATGTACTGCTTTAACATTCCTAATTGCAAAATTGTTAAGATTGATATTAGTTATCTGTTAATCAAAAATGCTACATCAAAGATAAGGTAATAATTCTCAATTTAAAGTTAATTAGTGTTAAATTCCTTCTAGGAATGAATTATAATAAATGGCAATATGTAATTTAAACTTATATGTGCCTGCATATATTACACTCTAATATACTAAATCTCTATATGAAATGGTGTATTTCACTTTTAAAAGGTAGGTAATAGTGATACATGCAATGTTAATAATTTGAATGCTATGCATGTCAACATGAAAATATTGGTTTTTGATATGTAATCATTCAAGGATTGTGTGGTGTATATTTAAATTAACCTATATCTATTGTAGCTTTTCTCAGGTAATTTAAGCATTATAATACATAGAAAGCTTTATAATAAATGGCATATGTAATATAAACTTATATGCCTAAATATATTACACTTTAATTTGATAAATTTAAACATGAATAGGTGGCAGTCATTTTTAAAAATTTAATTAATAGTGATATATGCAAAGCTAAAGATTTGCATGTTGTGGATGTGAACATGAAAAAATTGGTGTTAAATATGTAATTATTCAGAAATTGTGTTGTGTGTATGTAAATGGCGTTTTTTTTTACCATAGCTATTATCTTGTCATTTAAGCTTAATAATACAATTGGGTACATAGGCGATGATGAAAAAATANATATATATATATATATATATATATATATATATATATATATATATATATATATATATATATATGAGAAACTCATAGATAACTGTATTGCTACTAAAATTGAGATTTCAATTGTAGGGAGTGGATCCTACTGAAACCCAAAATCACAAAATACAACCCAAACAAAAGAAAACATAAGGATCTACACTCAATTACAACTCAACACAGTAAATCTCCAAAATACATGTATACTAACCGAACAGANAAAACATAAGGATCTACACTCAATTACAACTCAACACAGTAAATCTCCAAAATACATGTATACTAACCGAACCGAAAAAGAAGTTAAGAAGATTTGTATATGATGTAGGGAAGATCCNAGAAGTTAAGAAGATTTATATTTGATGTAGGGAAGATCTAAAGTGTCCCCATCTAGTAGTAGTTTGGCAGGATGTACCACATCCACAAAAGTGCAGTCAGCATTAGACCCGGTCTTGGCAGGAAGATTTCCCTCTCTATGTATGGAGCTTCATATGACATTCAAGTTTTTGACAAGAGATAAGATTTGTTTAACACAAATCAAAATGCTCCACNAGTGTCCCCATCTAGTAGTAGTTTGGCAGGAAGTACCACATCCACAAAAGTGCAGTCAGCATTAGACCCGATCTTGGCAAGAAGATTTCCCTCTCAATGTATGTAGCTTCATAAGACATTCAAGTTTTTGACAAGAGATAAGATATGTTTAATACAAATCAAAATGTTCCACGTTGAAGCTTTAATGCTTTGCAAGCTGTTAGTCAATGCCAAACTAAGTCAACATGAAGAAAGGTTCAGCTAATTTAGTGTAATATTGATGGCTAAAGAATAGCCCAATCTTCAGCTTCTAAGGCACAAGTAGCAACATAGGGGGAGTAAAAGAAACACAAACACTTTCCAGCTTCATTTCTAAAAACACCACCCGCATCGGCATAGGAATCTTTCCAACTTCCATCTGTGTTAATTTTAATCCGGGGGGTAGGGTCTCCTCCACAAGACTTGTTGAATAACAAAATTTCTTTTCTTTATTTCACAGTTGTTTATAATAGTATTAAAGTAATCCAAACCCTCAAAAAATTTGTTGTCAACATTGCCATACTTTGCAATCTTATGAATATAAGCAATTATATGAGCAACCACATTTTCCACCTTCATCCCAATGATTTCATGTTCAATAGAATTTCCCGCAATTCACACAAACCAAATAGAAATGTATGGAATCAAGTTTTCAATAGGATGAGCACCATATATATTGTACTAGGAAGATAAGCATTGTTTCAAGTTATTCTGACCATTGGTAGGAATATTAAAGCCCAATAAGCCACCAAGAAAAGTCCACATACTGCTAGCAAAGATACAATTGAAGAATAGGTGGGGGAAATTCTCCTTTAGCACTTTACACAACACACATTGAGAGGGTAACCTTAAGCTTTTGAGCTTAAGCACATCATCAAGAAGAATTAGATTATGGAAGAATCTCCAAAAGGAAAAAGATAGAGGGTGAGAATAGAGTACACCAGATGGTTTTATCCCAATCCACTTTCATCCAAGCATGCAAATTATGATAAATAGCTTTAGTTATGGAGATATAATTAAGAAGTTTAGTAACCAAAGCATCTTTTTTAGACATATAAAAAGGGATCCTAGAAATAGATTAAGCCAATTCTTGGCCTACCAAGTGGTTCAACATATCATAATTCCACATATTCCTATTCCATAAGTCAACAACTTTGATATTAGCATTGTCCACATCACCCAATCCATTCAACTCATCCATGAGCCAATTATCTTTCCAAAAGAAAAGATTGTTCTCTCTTAAAGTCTAGAAAATGTACTTCTAAGCAATATCTCTCACTTTAATCATACCTTTCCATGTTTTAGAATCCCCATTTTTTAACAACACTTGAGTAGGATGTTGATCTTTGCAATATAACATGAATACAAAAAACCCATAAAGAATCCAGAATCTAAATTTAAGCTAGAGTTTAATGCTACTGATATCAACAATATGTTGCAATTCCTTAAGACCCAACCCACCATCTTGTATATGTTTGCATAATTTATTCCAAGTGGACAAATGCTTATTTGTCTTGTCCTTAAATGAAGAAAACTTTTTAAAGCATCTTTCAAGTTTAAGTTGTGAGCTGGATTTTAGTTTAAGGACATGCAATGCTTATTGAGGAATGGTATTTAACACACTTTTGAGAAGATAAATGTGACCACAAAAGGAAACATAAGCATTTTTCCACTCTCCAATTTGGGTTTTTAATCATCTCCACAATATCATCTAAATGAGTTTGTTTCCTTCTCCACTTAACACATGAAATCCAAGTTATTTAAGAGGTAAATCAGCCAACGAAATGTGAGTGTAATCTTTGATCCACTGTCTTAAGAATCATTTCATCTAAGTGCTCAAAATAATTTTACAATTGCTAGTGTTAAAAGATGTACTAGAAGCCTCCTGGAATTCTAACAGAATCTTGTAGATAGATATCTTCTTGATCAGTAAGGCAACAACCATTATCATTCTCTATTTTTAGTATAGAGTTTATTCTTCATTTATTTTTGACACAAGCATGAAAATAATGAGAGTTCCTATTTCCTCAGTGAAATGAACCTGACTAGCCTTTTATTTTAAGAAATTTTCCTCCCATTTTCACAATTTTGAGTAAGTTGTTATGAGTAGTAATTAAATCAGTATTCACAAGTTCATTGCATATGTCAATCTTCTCTAATTTGAAGACTTCCTTTTTAGGCTTACTTACAATTAGCATAGAGATCTCCAAACCCCAATTTTAGATTTTGAAAGCTTTGATAATGAATTTATGTAATTTTTAAATTTTATGCCATGAAGTACCCTCCACCTTTGGGTTCCAAAAGCTACTTACAAAACTCAAGAAATCTTTATGATTGATCAAAGTAATGAGAAATCTAAAATGAGAATAGGTAGGATTTCCCATAAAGGATATGTTTAAGAGAAGAGGTCTGTGATCCAATCCAGAGCTTGACAAATGATAAACATTTGACATATGAAAATTAAAGAGCCACTTTTGATTAGCAAAAACCCTATCTAATCTTCCAAAGACCCTACCTCTCTTCCATGTGAATATAGGACCAATGAAACCAAGATCAAACAAACTGGCATCACTAGTAGCCTCATTAAAACTAGAGATAAGATTAGGAGCAACAAATTTTTCTTCTTATTTTTTATAATTGCAAGTAAACATATTGAAATCTACCCCCACAATCCAGTTATCATTCATACTTTCCCATAGAGTAGTTAATTTACTCCATAGTTCTAATCTAGTTGTGTGACTGGAATTAGCATAAACAAAGGTGGCCCACCCCTTAAATAGTTCCATTTCAAATTTCACATGAAAAAACCGAGGATCTTCTAACATCACATGTAAAGTAAGTTTTTTTCCTATTAAAAAATCCAAATTTTATTGTTGGAATTAGAAGCAAAATTATATTTTTTAAAATGCTTCAAAATTTGAAGTTTGTTGGCACAAATAAAAGGTTCTAATATAGCAAAAGTCTACAGATTATGGATCCTAATAAGATATTTGAGTCTATCAAAGGAAGAAGGATCATCATTTCCCCTGATATTCCAAAACAGTATATTAATCACAATGGGAAGCTTTACCTTCCCTACCAATTTTAGGAAGGGAGGGGGTACCATCACCATTAGATAGAAAGTGATTTCCTTCATGTACAATATTTCTTGGTTCCAAATTTCTGAACTCCTGAGAGCCCTTATTTTCCTTTTAGATTTTTGTACATTCCATTCCTCTTCAACGTCAACTCTATTATTATCCAAAGCATCCACAACATAGGTATAATTAACTCTCACAACACTTATATCAGAATAAATTGTAATATCAGGAGCAATAACTCCAACATCATGATGCTCTAACACCAAATTGTTGGTATCCTCATTAAGGGGTATATCCTCCACTTCCTTTGCATTCATTTCTTCTGTCCCATTTTTAGTATGCTAAATAATATCACCATCCTCGAAAATTATATTTTTTTTTCTCATCTTGTTTGTTTAATTGGCTCCCATCATTATTTTTCATAGCCAAATTATTTTCCTTTCCTTTTTATACATGTTAATGGGTGTATTTTTAAATAGGTCTGATTGTAAAACATAATAATTTTCAACAAGAAGCCCAACCATTTTACACTTACCACAGTAATGCAAATTTTGCTCAACCACTACTTGCTGCTAATACCCATTATGGGTCAATCCAATCCACATTTATTTGGCCACTGGAAGGGTGATATCTCTTTCTACAAGAACATGAGCCACAAAGGGATGGGTAAGATTAAAGGTAGGTATGATCATCTTCATAGGCCTTACAAATATCGCTCCTGAAGAAAACATAATTTCATGATTAAACAAGTGCAACTTTAAACCAAGGAATTGAAGCCAAATGGGAAAAATGAGTGGTTCTGTTTGGGTTCGAAATCAACCAACTATTTAAGTAATTTCATGCTCTTGTTCTCAATTTTAAGGTATTTCATAGTAAAAATCCATGCACAGTCCTCCATTCTGCTTATTTTAATCAAATGTGTCTTCCATCCAGTAACCCAATTTTTCAATCACCCAATAATTTTATGCTTTCCAAAAACTTTTGAATCAGTTCCATTTTTAGATGACCTTATAAAAATTTACCAACCAGAGAAAATTCACAAAAAAGAGAGAGGGAAGAAGTGTCGTTCTTCAATAGAAAGATGATCAGTTTCCCATTTTTCTTATCAGACTTATGAATTGTAAATCGCCGTTCCCATCAAAAATATCATCGTATGCTTGAGGGAAGAGATACCTTTTGGAATAAATCATGGCTGGTAAGTCATGATTGGCCACCACTTCAGCAAAGTAGGGCCTATTCATCAGCACCACAAAACCAACTTCGACCAAGAACAATCAGCAAAATTGCCTCCATGTCACTAAACCCTAGCAGAGCCAAACACCATGNCAAAAGAGCTAGCAGTCATTCCATTTTGAGGAACTAATATCATTTCGTCTTCATTTTCGCTGCAGAGAAATGAGCTCTCCATCAGATCAGAGACGTTATCCAGTGCAGTTAATTTCTGCTCGTCAAACAATAATTCATGATTGTGCCATTTTTGGTNTCTCACTCGCTGCAGAATCGACTGCGGTACGGCAGCTGAAGCCTGTTTCTTTTGTGATTCAACCTTGAATTATAAAAGTCAAAACTTTACATATCTATCAACTAAAATTTAATTTTTACATACACACCACCACCTTGACTATAAAGGAAAAAGGTGTATTTCACTTTTTTTTGAAATTAAAATAGTGATATTTTTTATATGATTATATGGAAGATTTGAGTGATATAATTACAAAAAAAATAAAATTAAGGTGTTAGATATGTAAATACATAAGAATTGAGTGGTATTTATGTAAATACCCCTGGTTATTATTATCAATCAGGGACAAAATTACAATTATATAAACGAAGTATAGTCTAAGTTGAGAATTGGACCTTATTTAGGGTCCTACTGATAAAAAGGGAATATTGAAGAAATTTAGGAGTTTATTTATAAAATACTGTAATATCCTGTTTAATCCCATGTTATGAATGTACAAAATGGGTTTTGAATTTTTTTTTCTTTATAGTATCAGAGCAAAACCGTACCCGTCTCTGGTTCGATGTATGCATAAAGAGTCGAAGCTCCCATCGATCACGACTAACAGAGCCACTGATCAAAACAGCTAGCAATACAGATGCAACTACAACTAACTAAGATGATAACCACAGGATTAAGGCGTTAAAAATTGCGATGCAGTTAGAGCTAACTGGGACGGTAGCCACAGAATACATATGAGACTAGAGCTAACTGGGATGACAGCTACAAGATTACAACATGAAAAACTCGCGATACAGTCACTATTAGAGCTACTCATGGAGGCCACGTAACGTTTGCAGCGTATAGATGCAACAACAACAAGCCTTTATCCCACTAAGTGGGGTAGGCAACATGAATCCTTTTTCTCCATTGCGTCCTATTGCGCGTCATTATCATTTAATTCAAATAGATTAAGACCATTTTTTATACAATATGCCCAAGCCTTTTTAATACTACCTCTCTCTTTGTTAACATCAATCGAATCTAAAACATCTACTCTTCTAACCAAATCATTGGATGATCGACGTTTAATGTAACCAAATCATCTAAGAAGACTCTCTAGTATTGTCCACCATTAGAGATACACCAACCCTATCACAGATATAGTCATTTCACATTTTGTCTCTAAAAGTGTCAAGCCACTCAACCACCTAGGTACTCTCATATCAGCAACACTTGACTTTGTTTTATGCTTCTCTTTTAAAGGCCAACTTTCTGCATCATAGAGCATTGCAGGTCTTAACACCATCTTATAAAAAATTTCTTTCAGTTTAAACCGTACATCTCTATCACACATTAGGCCCGATGCATTTCTCCACTTCAACCAACCAAGAATCGTACTATAATAACATACCCATCTATATCCCCATCACTTTGAACAACAGACCTGAGATATCTAAAACATCACACATTTTAATTATTTAATCACATATAGTTACAACTCTTCCACTAGAGATACTACTACTAAAATTATATTCAATGCATTCAGTTTTAGTTCCACTCAAGCGAATGGCTCTAGCTCCAATGTAGACCTCCATAATCATATTTTTCATGAACTCTTTCTCTAATCATATCCACAAGAAGGATATCATCAACGAAAAACATAGACCAAGGTACATCCTCCTATAAATGTCTAGTAAGAGTATTCATAACTAAAGCAAAAAGATATAGGCTTAAAGTGGATTCCTGGTTTAATCCAACTAAAATAGGAAAATACTAGGTCAATGCTCCTGTCGAACGCAAGTAACAAATCTAATATACATATCCTTAATGACTTGAATATAAGTCATATCAACACATTTCTTCTCTAGAACTCTCCAAAGAACTTCTTTTGGAACCTTATCGTAAGTATTTTCTAAATCAATAAAAAACATATCTAGACCCCCTATTCTCTTTGTACTTCTCCATCAAACCTCTCAACAAATGCATAGATTCCATAATAAACTTGCCCGACATAAAGCCAACTTGATTATGAGAAATCTCTGTATCACGTCTTAACCTATCTTAACTAATGAGAAATCTCTCACAATTTTAAAGTGTCACATCAACTTAATTCCTCTATAATTTGAAAACTCCTATGCATCCCCTTTACTCTTAAAAATATGACCAAAATACTATTCCTCCACTCCTCGGGCTTCTTTTTAGTATTTAAAATAATATTAAAGAGTTTAGTAAGTCAAGAAACTATCCAACCTCCTAAATATTTACACACTTCAATTGAAATGTAATCAAGTCCTAATTTTCACTATTGATTTTCTTTAAAGCATCCTCNTTAGTAAGTCAAGAAACTATCCAACCTCCTAAATATTTACACACTTCAATTGAAATGTAATCAAGCCCTAGTAATTTTCACCATTGGTTTTCTTTAAAGCATCCTCAACTTTTTTTTACTAATATTATGATAAAAATAAAATATTTTATTACTATTAATGATATTAAGATCATTAAGGTGGATCTTATTTTAAAAAACTTCATTGAAAAGTATATGAAAATAGTTTACCAACCTATGTTGAATATCTACTTCTAAGAAAAACATTTTTTTATTTTCATCTTTAATACACTTTATTTGAGTTAAATTTTTATTTTTATTTTCTCTTTGTTTGGCTAGTTTATAGATATACTTTTTACCCTTTTAGCATTTGATCTATTATAAAGATCACTCATAATAGAATTTTTAGCGTCATAAATTGTTCTTTTAGACTTCCTACAGGTCACCGTATATTTTTCTCAATTCTTCAAGTTTTTATATTTAAAGCAATTTTTATAACACATATATTTTCTCTTCTCTTGCATATTATTATTCCACCATTAACTAATTTTATTTATATAAATTTTTCCTTTTGATTTGCTAAGTATATCTTTTGTCACTTGTTTAATAGTATTTGTTACTTTATCCAACAGAGAATTTGCTTCTTTATGAATATTTTTTGAAACATTAAAATTTACTCATAAAATTAATTTTATTTGCTTTTAGGTACCGCCATATAATTGTATGACAATGATTCTTAATATTTTTTATCTTACAACTATTAATCTTAAAATAAAAAACTAATAATCCAACCGATGTTGGGTATTTAAATTTTTACTTGGAATGACCTTACAATCTTTACATTCTCGACAATATCTTCTTCTCATAAGAAAATAATTAATTTATAATTTATTAGTTTTACTTTTTAATAATAACATGTTTATCTCATTTTTTAAATAAAGTATTAGCAATAGCAAAATAATACATTAAAAGAAAATCAAATATGCTTCTACCTTCTTCATTAATCAATTCAAAACCGTAGCCATCATGAATATTTCTAAAATCTTGTACCACTTAGCCAAAATATCCATTTAAATCTCCTCTAATAAAAATTTTTTATTCAAGAGGTATCATTTATATAATTATGTTTGGTCATTCCAAAATTTTTCTTTAGAACAAATATTTAAACCTATTTGAGGAGAATAATCACTTAAAACATTAAAAATCTCAATATCAATAAAAATTTTAAGTGTTATAATTTATCTCAAATTTCATTAATTTTTACAATATTATCTTTCAAAGTCTTATCTATAATTACACCTACACAATTTCTAATACGGCTCCTACCTGAATAACAATATGTAAAACCTAAGCTATCAATCTCATTAGCTTTTTTTCTAACCCATTTAGTTTCTTGAATACATAAAATATTTATTTTTTTATGAATCATAATATCAACTAATTTTTATTAATTTATATGTCA
>JXCR01139960.1:217641-244016 GCA_002079205.1 Phalaenopsis hybrid cultivar | reverse complement strand
GGATGATACTGGAGTTAATCAACAACGACTAAAGCAAATTTTATTAAGAAAACAACTAGAAGTACAATCAAGACTCTAACAACGATGAAAACAAGATAATCAAAACAAGATTGGCAAGATTGAGCTATGGCCTAAGAAGAATATATGCAGACATCAATAGTGAGGTGGGTGCGACCTGTCACTATAAGCGTAAGGAGCGGCAGGTACGTGTGGCTGCTGGAAGACGAAGGGTAGAGGAGGATGCAGCATTGGAGGGTGGAAGCAAGTGCGGGTGGCTGTCTGAAGGTGCCTTGAGTGGAACTGTAGGTGCTGGCGGGGCTGGGTCGATGACTTGCTGGGGAGATGCCAGGAATAATCAGCGACAGCTAGAGGGCATTGGCGACAGCAAAATGGGTGTCGAGGCGGTTCGCAGGTTGCTGGAAGGTAGCTGAGGAAACAACAATGTTGGCGGTTGCTTGGAAGAGGCTGAAGATAACTGGCGACCTGCTGGAGGGTGCAGAAAAAAGTCGACCACAAATTGAACAAGTGCTAGAAGTGGTTGGTGGGCTGCTGAAAGTTGGTTGAAGGAAGTAGCAATGCTAGCAACCACCCAAAAGAGATTGAAGATAAAAGGCAACGAGCGACTGAGGTGTTGGAAAGGGATCATCGGCATATTGGGAGTCGTTGAAGGGTCAGCAGCTTGCTAAGAACTGTTGGAGGGTCAATGCCTTGCTAACATTGCCTGGAGGAGGGTCGACAGCTTGTTGTGGCTGCTATGGTTCACTAGTAGCAGCAGGAAGGTGGGACAATGGCAGAGATAGTCACCATCTCTAACGAATTACAGCCGGAGCACCTTCTCATCATCGGATACAACCCTCGGAAGGGGAAAGCATCAAAGGCAAAACTCTAAACTCAAAAGACAATAAAAAACCCCCCTAACCTAAGAAAACAAAATATATATAAATAATGAGGATTAAAAAATAGAATAAATAAGTAGTAGGATAAGAAAAAAATATTATAAACAAAGAGGAAAATAGGAAAGACAGAAAATGAAGGAAAATAGAATATGTAGGAATCAGACAAATGAAGGGAAAGGGGAGGGCGGTAAGTCGTGCTCCATAGCTTGGGCGGCTGATCCAACCTCCCTGTTGAACCATTTGGTTCAGCCACCCAAGGAGCTTACGTCTGATAGCCCCACATCACTGGATTATGAGCAATACTAATGACGATTTTATTGTCACAAAAAAGCTGCAGAGGAACGGTGACTAGCATTCGTAACTCGCGATACATGATGTGCAACCAAAGAGCTTCACACATACCCAAAGACAAAGTGAAACCCAACTTCAGCACTACTACAGGCAATAACAGATAGTTTTTTACTTTTTTAAGTGGTAAGGTTCTCCCGTACGAAGGAGCNAGTAGTAGGATAAGAAAAAAATATTATAAACAAAGAGGAAAATAGGAAAGACAGAAAATGAAGGAAAATAGAGATAAATAGAGATAAATCGTCGATCATGGACAAACCCATCCTAATCAGCATTTGTATAAACCAAAACCAAGGGAGAGGTGTAATGAGTGAACAACAAACCCGAGTCTGGTGTGCCTTTTAGGTAGTGGAGGGTCAGATGGACGAAGATGAGAAGTTGCTCGTAGGGGGGTTCTTGAATAAACTGACTTACGACATTAATGACGTGACAAACGTTGAGGCGCGTATGAGCAAGCTAAATGAGTTTACTCATGAGGCGTTGTTAGTGCGTTTTGTTAACCAAAACGNGAGAGGTGTAATGAGTGAACAACAAACCCGAGTCTGGTGTGCCTTTTAGGTAGTGGAGGGTCAGATGGACGAGGATGAGAAGTTGCTTGTAGGGTTCTTGAATAAACTGACTTACGACATTAATGACGTGACAAATGTTGAGGCACGTATGAGAAAGCTAAATGAGTTTACTCATGAGGCGTTGTTAGTGTGTTTTGTTAGCCAAAACAACATTGAGAACTCCAAACAATTTCTCATTGGGATCCATCGGAACAGCTACCGGGTTGCAAAGAAGATTATACTCGATCAATAAATCCATCACATATTTGCGCTAGGAAAGATAAATGCCTCAAGGGAACCAAGCTACTTCCATGCCTAAAAAATACCGAAGAGAACCTAAGTCTTCCAAGTCTTTCATCTCAAAAAACATGACGAGGATGGCCTTGAGAGACTCTAAGGCTAATAGATCGTTACCCGTGAGCACAATATCGTCGACATATAAGATAAGAATGATTATACAGTCACTGGACGAATGGCAAAAAAACCAAGTATGATCAGATTGAGCCTCAAAGAAATAATGGCTCTCTACAACTTCGNAAGATTATACTCGATCAATAAATCCATCACATATTTGCGCTAGGAAAGATAAATGCCTCAAGGGAACCAAGCCACTTCCATGCCTAAAAAATACTGAAGAGAACCTAAGTCTTCCAAGTCTTTCATCTCAAAAAACATGGCGAGGATGGCCTTGAGAGACTCTAAGGCTGATAGATCGTTACACGTGAGCATAATATCGTCGACATATAAGATAAGAATGATTATACGGTCACTGGAGGAATGGCAAAAAAACCAAGTATGATCAGATTGAGCCTCAAAGAAATCATGGCTCTCTACAACTTCATAACATTGTCAAAGCAGGCCCGTGGGATTGTTTAAGTCCATAGAGGGAATTCCACAATCAACACACTTGTCCACAAAAGAAGTTGAATCAAATCTTGATGAGAGAGACATATAAGCCTCCTTAGTAAGATTGTCATTAAGAAAAGCATTCCTGATGTCCAACTAAACAAAAGGCCAATTTAGATTCACGACTAGGAATAACATGACCCAAATGGTATTTAGTTTAGCAACTGAAGTTAGATTTGGTGTCAAAAATCCACCGATAACCCACCACTTTCTTTCCAGAAGGGAGATCAACCACATCTCAAGTATGGTTGATCTTGTCCATAACAACAAACTTGCAAGACGTGTCAACCAAAGCCGCCTGAATTGTGGATAGGAGACAACAATCCGCCAAGGATTTGGTAAATGCTTTGTAAGACAGAAATAGGCTGTGAAACGACATGTATTTTATCATGTGATAAAGGGGTCGAAGAGTGCATGATCGTACATGCTTGCATACTCAACAAGGAGATGAAAATATTCACTCGGATCAAGAGTGACCCCCGTAGGTAAAAAGAGCATCGTACTGGGTTCGTTGGTCGGAGCAGACTCCAGGACCTGTAGTGGGGCAACGAGCTCGACGGTAAGGGCATTAAGATGCATCTCAACAGAGGGTTTTGTAAAAGAGCATAGACACAGAGAGGTGGGTGTAGTGGGGTTGGCTGCCTGGTGGTGAATCCAGCGGTGCCAAAGATGCACCGAAAATAGTGGTTGTAGGAGTAGGAGAAATGTTTAACGAAGTTGAAAAAGAAACATTGTCCAAAAAATCAAGCTGCCCCACACTTAACGCAGTGTTAATGAAGAATGGGACATTTTCAAAAGAAGAGACGTCGGCACTAACATAAGTTTTATTGGTGGTAGGATCAACAAACCGATAACGATATAGTGGTAGAGGTGCTTCCACGGGCCTGCTTTGACAATGTTACGAAGTTTAATTATGATCAATACGAACATGAAATTTATTGTGCGCTTGAGTAGCTTCCAACTTATGAATTTTCTCAGACGAAGTGAGAGGCAAGGAGGCTTTCTCGAGCGAGCCAAAAGACTCCTGTGCGTGAGGTCGAATGAGGACGAGGCTTGAGCATGGTAATAAGTTTAGAATATTTGCTTAATGAATTTTTTAATATAAAATGTTGATAATTACGAGATACTATTTTTAAAAAATTATGTTGCCATCAACGATAATGAAAAGTTTCACGATTAATATTAGTGAATTAAAATAAATTTTTAATTAAATGAAACGAGAAACTAGAAACCAATAATTAAAGCTAGGATTAGATTATTAAAGTTAATCAATGTGTGTGTGCGCGCTTGTGTGTAGAAGTTATTTAATATTAAATATGATTATAGTCAAATTTTAAATTTCTGTTGAACAATAACATAAATAATAACAACCTAATATACTTAATAAAATAGATCTTAATTTAAATATATGAAAGTCCAATTAGTATTAAATATTTAATAGTATTAGAATATTAATCATAATTAACTAAAAAAATCAAGAAACTATAAACTAAACTATGACAATANCCTAGGCACAATATGTAATTACAACATTACCCCTGTACCAAACCGTGGGGCTTTGCCCCCGCACCCCAACCCACGTAACTTCTCAATTTGGACAGATTCTTCCGCTTCGCTCTGCTCCGCTTCGATCCAGCGTCTGTCCCGATATGGTATGTGAGCCATACAATAACAAATCTCCACCTTGGCGAATATCCAGTCCCTTAGGAGAAAAACTACCTGGGAGTTACATCTGCANTGTGTGTGTGTGTGTGTGTGTGTGTGTGTGTGTGTGTGTGTGTGTGTGTTAATTTGTGAACATGTGTAAGAGAAATAGTTTTTATCGGCCTTCTAATTTACTATTTTTTCAGCACTAGGAAACTATTATTCAATGTTCATGCAAAAGAAACTCAAATCATCCTTTTGAGATCATGTAGGCAAACACATGGTTCGTTATATCATTTAAACATCAAAAGCATACAATTGATCACTGAAGTACAAAAAATGCACATTTTTCTACTAACAGTTTGAAAATTCTATATTCTCGAATTCCATGAAAATTAATAGGTTAAGATAAATTAACTAATCAATACTTCTTTCTCTTCCAATTTGATTTTCAACATTACATTAATCAATTTACATGTCTGACTTTATGTTTGTTTGTATTTTCCACCATTATATGTCTTTAATTTGTTTTCAATTTGTTTTGGGCTTTATGTTTGCATGTATAGCTTGTTTATCTTATTTTCTTTTATGTTCTCTTCCATGCATCACTATAAAACCTTATACCCTGTAACTTAAATCTTAAACACTTCCCTTCTATATTTCTCCATCAAACTGAAACTTTGAATACCATTTTCTCATAAAAATTCACACTAATAAAAACTTAAGCTCATTAAACACCCTAAAACAAAACTTAATTGACCAAAAATCACATTAATACAAATGAAACTCTTTAAGTAGCCTAATGAAAGCCTACTAAAACCAAACTCACACTTATACAAACTTTCCTTCACATCCCACTAAACTGAAACCCCTAAGAAACATTAGCACACACAAACAAAAACTTAATGCACCTAACCCGCCAAACAGAAATTTACACCAACATTAAACCTAAAAATAACCTACTAAAACTCAAACTACCTATTAACTCAAAAACACATTACCTGCACTAGCACTAAATTTAAGGACAAACCATAAATTACAAAACCCATTAACACAAAGTTATTGATCCTAATACACCTATTTAATTCATTAATCTGAAACACTGACCACTTAAACCCATTAACTCACTCATTGCCCCACTAACTATCCCACTCACTAATCATTTAGCTCACTAATCCACTCTCAAACCTATTAAATTACCTCAAATCAATGTAAATTAGTCTAATTTGAAACACTAAAAACATTAGCTCACCCAAACTGAGGCAAACATAGCCTTAACCCTCCTAACTTGAAGCCTAAACACCTTAACTCCCTCTAGCCAAGCTAGACTCTGAACCATCCTAGACCACTCTACCCAAACATAAATGCATTTAATTTAAACCTAACCAAGCACCACCCTAATCCTAACACTTTACCAAAGATATAAAAAAATAACAAATAAATAAATAATTAAAAGGAGGAGAAAAAGGAGGGGAGAGTGATGATGTTATATGTGTGTATGTGGACTGTTTTAGATGCATGTGCGTATGACAACATGACAAGTGTTAACACATGTAAATGTGAGTGTGCAAGAAGTAAAAACATGTGTAATTTTGTGTGTGTGTGTGTGTGTGGCAAAGAGGAAAAGAAAGAAAGAAAAAACAAGTGTGTGTGTGTGACAACATTCAAATGTGAGTGTGTGAATAATAAGTAATTGAAAATATAACTCTATGTGTTAAATGCATATGCTAAGTATGCATGTGTGTAAGTATTAATTTGCGTAAACATGTGTGTTCATGTTGATGTGAGCATGTGTGTAAGTGTATGAGTGGATATATTTTGGTATGAATGCTTGCATATGAATATATGTGATGATATGTATGTTTAAAGTAAATGTGCTTATCTTTTAATAGCAAACTAACCCATCGAAATGTATAATTATTTGATGTTCACTTGAACAAGTCTATGTTATGCTAAAATAAAAAATATGACCATGCAAAACTTTTAGTTAGCCTTATTACATGAAGTGCAAGTTGAATGAGTTTTGTTTACTTTTTAAACATGAAAATATTGTTGAGTTTCGTTTATTTTTCATAAATATTCAAGTTAGTATGAAAATGCAAGTTGGATGAGTTTCATTTTTTTTTTCTCAAATATACAAATTGGGATGTAAATGCAAGTAGGATGAGTTGCTTTTATTTTAAAATAAGCAAATTGGAAGATGCAAGTTGGGGTGATTTCATGTGTAAATTATGAACTTATAATAAAATAGGAGATGTGTTTGGTTCGTAAATAAGAGAAATGATTCAACTACATAGCTATTTAAGAAAAAAAAGCCTAGTCAAGTTTAAAACGTATTTTTATAATTAATTTGTTCTATATTAACTAAATGTGCTAAAAAATAATAAATTTTAAAATATTTTATAAATGTTTAAACTTAATAGAATCACCTTTAAAGTAATATTTGAAAGAAGGTTTTAAAAAGATTTGAAGAAAATTTTAACCCCTTTTAAAAATTTTAATATAAATCATTTAAAAATTAATTATTACTAACCACTTCTTTAAAATAAAACATAAAATCTATAATCACAAATTAAAAACCTTTATATTAAAATAAATTTTTTTGTTCTTTAAATTTATTTAAAAAGCTTATAACACTCTTTAGACTTAAATAAAAATAAACGTAAACCTTTTGAATCAGCCTAATATTTAAATCCTTTTAAGCCTAAAACATTTTTCCAAGCTTAAAACTTTTTTATTTAAATCTTTTAAACTCAAAACCTTCTTAAACTCTTTTAATCTCTTAAAATTTAAATCTCTTCAACTTAAAATAAATTCTCTTTAATCTTCTATCCAACCTAAAACTCATTAACTTAAATCCTTTAATAATGTTAACAAAGCTCTTTATTTAAAATAAATTTTGAAATCTTAAATTAAAACAACTTTAAAAGTTAATAAACTTTAAAATTAAAACCTTTACTTAAAATTTCTAATAAAACTTTTAAAACCAAAATCTTTTTAAAGCCTAATCCTATAATTCAAGCACAAACAAAAACAAAATAAATTAAAATTAAATAAATCATTCAAATAGATCTTTAGCAACCTATCCCTTGAGCTCATAATTAAAACTTGCATAGGATCTTAAGAGATTTTTTGAATAATTTAGCCTAACCAAGACTTCGATGCATTTTTCATCATTGCCTATTTCCTCGTCACCTCCCACTTGTAGACAACTTGATGATCCATATATGGCCAAATTTTAAATATCCTCAGTCGTTAGAAGGGTTTGAAGTGTAATGTTCAAACTCATACCCTCGAGCATGGGGTATTACTGTACGTTAAGTTATAACTGAATCCTTTTTGTTAACGTACTTTAATTTGAAAGAGATTGAATCATATCTTGGTTGCTCCTTATGAATTTCATATTTTTTTTCTTTTGATCTTAGTGATTGTTATATTTTTTAGGATGATTTTCCTCAACAAATTGTAGTAAGCCCAAATATCCTATGCAATACCCAAAATCTTATAAAAACATTCAGAATGTAATCCTAAAACACCTAATTAGGAAAATTTTGAAGGAGTTGATCAAACAAGTGGTTCAACAAAAGTATCTAACAAAGAAATTAAAAAGATTTTAGAGAAAATTTTCAATCCTAATAGGAAGGATTGGACTTTGAGATTACATGATATATTGTACGCTTTTAGGTCTACTTATAAAACACTTATAGAAATGTCTTCATAAAAGCTCATATTTGGCAAAGCTTGTCACTTGCAGGTGGAATTAGAGCATAAATCTTTTTAGTTTGTTATAAAATTCAACTACAGTATAAAGGACATTGGTGAGAAAAGATTACTACAGTTAAATAAACTCAATGAACTTAGACAAAAATCTTATGAAAATGTGAGAATTTAAAAAGTGAAGATGAAGAAGTGTGCACGATCAAAAGATTCTTAGGAATGATTTTGAAATTGGATAGGAGGTTTTACTATATAATACATGAATGAAATTATTTCCCAAAAAACTTAAGTCTAGGTGGTCAGAGCCATTTACTATGATGGTAAAAGTTTATCCTTTGGTACAATTGATATTAAAGATCCTAAAAGTTTTGGGGTATTTAAAGTTAATGGATAGAGACTTAAACCTCACTTATGAGGAGAAAGACTATTGGTAAATGACATTTTAGAGTTGGGTCAACCCTAGTAACTATCTGGATTTGTTTTGCTGAGGATGTTAAATTAAATACTTATTCGAAGGCAACACATGTTTATGATTTTGTATTTTTATGATTGTTGTTTTTTTATGGTGTGGATTGTTTGAATTTACGATTTTGTGTTTAGGTTCGTGAGTGTTTTTATTTGATTAGGATTATGTGAATTATAGGAGGTGATCCTTAGTATTCTCATTGATGACTAGACTTTAGTATGTCCTATGATGGTAGAAGGATCAACTTAGTCTTTGCATATTAGTTCTCAATTGAACTTAAGAACTCACAAGAGACATACTAAGTTTAGACATAAGACATGTACATATCAATTCTTTACTTCTTATTTTTTAAGTTGTGCTGCTATCATGTTGGTTCAATAAACCAGCTATTAGAAGAGCATGTGGATGATTGTGTCATTAAACTGTTAGCGGTGTATACTTTATAGATAAGGTAAAATCTGAGGTTGGAAACACATAAGCCAATAAATCAAGAACAATCTTATCCATTTGTTGACCTCAGTTTTGGTTGAGGTCTAGTTTTTTCCCTTTTGTAGCCTAGGGTCTAGCCATAGAACTTTCCTGTTGACTATTACTAGAAAACTAGAAAAAGAACCCTCACCATTAGAAATTTTAAACTCCTCTTTACTCAACTTAAAGCTCTACATATTGGTCTTAACCTCTAGCACTTAGTAGGTGGGATCACTATGTAGGAGCTCAAGGAGAGTTCCCATAGGACTGCTTGACTTTAGGGTTGACACTGGGTGTTTGTCTAGAGTTAAGGCACTCACTACACTCACCTCACTCAAAATCACTCACAAACACAAACCCAAAATTCCTTGACCTTAATCCCTTGATCCTTTGGGAGACTCATGTAGATGGTCCCCTAAACCAACAGACACTAGGCTAGGGTTTAGCTAAAACCAGTACATAGAGGACCCAAATGGGGTTTCCATTGGTCCATATCTCATTTATGATGATTAGCTCCCCAATTCTACTAAAAAATACTCAACTCGGCCTTTTGCCACTAAACTCCCCCAAATTTCCTAAGTACCCTTGAAACCCTAAATTTGGCCAAAATTCCCAAATTTACCCAAAATACCCAAATTTGTTCAAAAATCATTTCAAACGTTTTGAACACATCCAAATTACCCAAATCTCCAAAAAAATGCCAAATTACCAAAATGCCCCCTCCTTAGCCCAAAATTTCAAAAATTCCAAAAAAAATCCCAAAAATTCCCAAAACCTTCCAAATATTCTTAATTTCATTTTTCTCAACTACCACATGACTCAATTTGACCAATTTGACCATTTTTACTAAAACCCCTAAATTACTTTTAAAGGTCAAATTTCCCCAAATTTACCTCAAATGTCCATCAATTTGGTCCCAATTTTCCCCAATTTCAATTCTAAACTCAAATTCACCTTTTATATGACCAATTTAAGCCAAATACAAGCTTAATTGGGCCATGCTTTGAGCCCAATTTTGATCAAAGTCAAACCCCTAATTTTGGCCACATGGCTTCATCTCACCAAATTGAACCCATGGCCCACTTAATTTGCCATAATTTATGTTAAAAACTCTTCATAACATTAATATACATCAATATTGACCTTAAATTGGCCTTGGTGATGCCCTAATTTTATTTAATTTTGACTTAAGTCCAGAAGCCCCAATTTTGCCCTAAATTGGCCATACCTCAAAATTCCACCAAATTGATTGCCCTGACCCCAAAATTGGCTCCCAATTTATGTTGAAAACTCTTCATTACATTTCTATTGGCCACTCTCAATAATCAATTTGGACTTGGCCCAAGCCTAGCCCAATCTAGACCCAAGTCTAGCCCAACATGCCCAAATTGACCAAAATTCCAAAATCCTTCAAATTGATCCCCCAATTGAACTTAAAATCACTTTAATCCTTCACTAAAAATCATCATTACAATCATCTACACAATTTTGATCAATCAATTGGGCTCAAGGTCATGGCTAGCCTAACCCAAACCCACTTTAAGCAAAATTTACCTACATGGACCCCTTCACCAAAAGTTGACCTAGTCATGTCAAATTGGCCAACCAAAGACCACTACAGCCAAATTTTGGACCTTATTGATTAGGCTAAGCCCCATGGAACCACCCAAATGAGCCATGAACCAAAGAATCCCTAAATCAAGGGATTTACTTCCAAAATTGCTTAAGCCTAAGGGATTTTTGCCAAAACTAAACACCTCCCCAAATTAATTATTGGGGCAGATTCCCCTGGCTCAACTGACCTCCTGGCCACCTGCCCTAGCCTTGGAGGCCGGCCTAGTCACCGGAGGAGCCAAAACTGTGAGCCACCACCCAAAATTAAACCTAATTCAAAGCTTGAGGCCACCTCATCCCATTTTAAATTTAGAGCTTCTTTGCCCTCCACATAAGCAACATTTTACACCTCTCAATTAGCCCACAGAGCCACCCTAAGCCATTTTTATAAAACCTCCACCTCCATGTCCATGAAAGGTGTGCTGAAAATTTCTTAAGGATACCCTCTGAAATCACTCCCCGAGCTTCCTTGAGACTTCCATAGTGCAACCCAACCACCCCATTTCCATAATTCCCCTTGCTAGAGTTCAATTTTTGAGCTCAAATCCTTGCTGGAGATAGGACATTCTCTACCACACCTCCACAGTGCACAAAATCCAAATTAAAATCACCCACACCATCACCACACTGAACTAAGACAAAGCCCCATCAAATCCCCCTCATATAGAGCCTCTATACTAGATTTTGATCAACACCCAAATTTGACCTTGATCAAATTTGGGTCTAGACCTTTCACCACGACCAGAGGCTCAATCCCTAGCCTCTTTGAACCTCCACAAACATGTCGAGCATCTCTGATTGAAGCTTCCCTTCTCAGAGCAAAGGTATTGAGCTTCCCCTCTTCTCGAGCCTATTTTGATTCTCTATTTGATTAAGGTTGGTTTGATGGCATGTTTACCGTATGGATGTGTTCGACACATTTAGACAAATCCATAGGATTGAAGTTGAGTCTAGAGGGAGATCTTAAGGTTTTAGTGTGAATGATTCTCGGGTTAGACTATTCGGGGATGATGACCACGCGTCGTTGGATCGCGCGTGTATCGAACGCACAGCTCTGATCGCGCCGGATGGAGAAACGAAACAAAAAGGCGGGACGCGTGGCTCCTGGCATGGACAACATCATCAAACGAGAGCGCGCCGCGTGTAAAGCTCGGAGCGGACGAGGATGTGATGGCGCCGCGTGTTTAAGTAGAAATATAGGGATTTAAATAATTCAGAAAATGATCCCTAACTTCAAAAATTCATATATTGGTGTAGAAAAATCACAAAAATAAAATAAAAATACCCTCTTGCTTAGTGAACAGAGGAGAACAATGTGGAAATAATTTGAAGTTTATGTGATGCATATTTTATTTTTTAATTAATTAAACACTATTTTGAGACTTTTAATTCTCCATGTATGTAGATATTTCACCATGGCTTGAAATTTTGTCATGTTGTTGCCTCTGTCTTAAGGAACATTCTCTAATTTTTCTAAAGTTAGAGGAGACTTTCAGACTGAGATCCATATTTTTCAAGTTTATGTCTATTATTTGCATAAATTAATCATAATAATTAGCATGTTGCTTAGAAAATTCTGAGAACATTTTGGAAGGTTTATTGTGGCCAGAGAATTCTTTGGAAAATATTTCATTAGTTAAGTCATTAAGAATGCACCTAATTTTTACAAACCCTAACATGCAAAGAAATTTAATTTTGGGAAACACAGACATCTAAATGACTTAATTTTTAATCTCCACTAAGATTCAAAGTTCAGAAAACTCTCCATAAAAATTTCAAAACATTTAGACTCATTTGATAACTCAAATTTATTTTTTAAGTTAAATGACATTTTTGACACTGAAATTATTTTTAATATTTAAAATATAACTAAAAAAATTATAAAAATTTGTTTTAAGAGTTCCCTGTGATCAGATGAATTTTATAAAAATAAATTTGTAATTAAAATAAAAAATTCATTTTCATGCCTTTCTTTAATATTTAAATAATTAAAAAATGATAAAAATCACAAAATGAATAAAATTGAAATGTTCTAAATTATTTCCCAAGCACTTAAGTATAATTGAAATATTTTTCTTGATTTTCTAGGTGAAAATATTGAAGTTTTATGTTTAAAAATAATTTTTAAAGGCTAAAAAATGGATTTTCACTTAAATGATTCTAATAATTCAAAAAAAAAAGAAAAAATTTAAAATTTGTTTCTTTGGGTTCCTTGACCTCAGAGAGATTTAATAAAAATATAAAATTTAATTTTTCACATTGAAAATATTTTATAATTAAATAACACTCCATAACTTAAAATAATTCTAGTAGTTAAAATTAAACTAAAAAATCATGAACTTTGGTCAAAGTGGTTCTCTAGTCTAGGTTTAGCTCTAGTAAAATTTTTAAGGGATTAGACTTTGCCTTGGTCAAGTTATGAAATTTTCATTGAGAGATCTTATTTTTACATAAAAATAAATATGTAAATTAAATTAAATTTTGAAAAATCACTTTTTCTCCTCTGATGTTTTAATTAACCCATGAGTGAGGTGGGATAAAAATTCTAAAATGATTTGAATTAAATTTGATAAATTATGAAGTGATAAAGCCTTAGGGGCAAAAGTGTAATTTTTGAAATTTAACCTTAATTAACATTTAGGCTTAATTCAAGAAAGGAAAATGGGCAACCTTTGATCTTAATTAACTTATTTGGATGATTGAAACATAAGGGATTAATTGGTAGAAATCAATCTCATTTTTTCCTAGTTAAAGGATAAATGTGTAAATTCCTTAAATTATTAAACTTTGTCAGTCTATCAAATTAAATGATCCTAGACTCAGGGGTATGGTTTTGGCTGTTAATAACTCATTAATTTATTACCCCTCTTTGATGTTCAAATAACTTTCAAATGTTTTTTTGGATAATGAATTATTACCACTTAGCATTTAATCTCCTTCAAAATGATTAAGACATCCACATAGGTCTTAAAGGCTTAGTAGTGACTTAAGCTAAATCAAATTTGATTAAATGAGGATTAGAAAAGTGAATTTAAATAAAAATTGAACACCTTTGAAACACTACAAGCCCAAGCTGAAATTAAAATCGGCTAAGCATCTTAAATTGAACACCTTTGATGAAGACATTCCACCTACATAATTTTCAAATTGAGTGATAAATGATAATTACCCTACTCTTAGGGATAATTGAAACATCAATGTTCAATGAGCATTAGAAGTATTTTACATGATGAATTACTAAGCAACATAATAAGTTTAAATGAGCTCGAGGCTTTTCACCAGGCGGTGAGAGGGAAGCATTGACCTGCCTCTTTCTCCTGACCTGTTGGATACCTTAGAGATCTACTAAACTTAATATGTTTTTCTTAACAAAAATCATCCTTAATCAAACTAATAGGGGCCCACCAAGATATAACCTAGGGTTGGGTAGATTACCAAAATCTTATTTTTCTGCTTTATATAAAATGCTCTTTCATGCATTTTGAGTTTCAGGTGGTGGAACGAGAAGTCTCATCAGGTACGCTTTTATAGTTTACAGTACTGTCTTTTCTTGTACTTTCTACGTTGTGCTTACTTACCTGCATGTATGAACCAAAGACACAAACTTGCATGCTAAACAACAATGTCACCCTGCATGAAAACCAAAACCAAAACTAAAATCAACCAAGATAAAATTCATTGCCACAACATTCAAAATATAAAACAACTCAAATTTAATCACAAACATCACAAAAAACCACAATTTCAACTAAATTAAGATGTATCTATCGGATGATCGAGAATCTCTCGGAGGAGGTAACCTACGGTTGCTAATAAGACTTCCCACGGTCTAAATGAAAGTACAGAATTCATTAAGTTGAATTTAGTAAATTTATTTGGACTAAATGAATCTGATAGAAAATAGTGGTACCGAAATAAGGGAATCGTAGGATACTAACCGGTGTCGCTCTAATCAACTTTAAAATGCCCCATAACATTTAAAGAACTTTAACCATAGAGCCATCTGATTTGACATCATAAATTGTCACATTAGAAAGCTTGAACTCACCATGATGAGGAGCTTGGAGCTAGTATGGTGGGCAGCACGTCCATATTCAACAGCAAAACATGTCTTCCCTAGCTAAACCAATTTCCTTCCTTAGAATTAAACAACAAGCCATAGGACTTCAAGGTAGTTTGCTTATGCAACATACATCCTCACATTATCTTTAGGCCTTTGTATAGCTCTACTGTACAATATAAGCACTAACTTGCCTTAGAATTCTGAGGTTGTCGTTGGTCATGACTTAAATCCTCACATCTTTCAGGCTATTCGTGTGATTGTTTCACACAAATGTAAGCCCTAATAAATAAAATTTGCAGGATGAAACATTCAAATAATTTCTCCTAAAAAAAAATTGAACCCAAACCATAGGATAGCCTAAGAGATCACCGAGGTTCTCCTCAGGATCTATGACCTCCCACTAGTTTTTCCTCCTTTGGACTCTACAACAAAATGTTCCAAATTGAGTCATTCCCCTTTCACGCCTCTTTGTTCAATTTCGTTGAAAAGTCCTATCCTTTTAAATTTCTTGAAGATAATATTCCCTGGTTTTTATTGAAACTTTTCTTAGGTGACTTTGGTCATTTAAGATGTAATTAACTATAGGGGCTTGCCCTTATAAGAAGTCTGTTTGAAGTCAGCTTAAAATAAACCCTATTTAATTCTTCATATTAAATAAGGGAAATTGTCAGCAAATAAAGTGGTTTTGCAGACCAAATGGATGTCATATATTTCTTAGTTTATTTGATCAAGCATCATCCTCAAGTCTTTTGTTTATCCTTCAGGATATATATAAGGNTTCCTTAATTTATTTGATTGAGTCTCATCCTCCAGTCTTGTGTTTATGCTTTGGGATAGATACAGGATTTGAGATACAACGCTCTTTCATTTAAACTATGAAAAATATGGGGTCAGTTTTCTTTCATATTTTTCTAAAAATATATATATATGTAAATTAAAATGTTCTTCCAAAGCGGGTGACGAGATTTCAATTCCGGTGACCGGCAGCTTCCAACGGACAACTCTTCCAACAAAAAATAGTGCCGACACCAAGCAATTGACCCTAAAAAAATATCTAAAAGCAACTAGCAATTATTTGAAGGAAATTTTGTTGGAAATAAGGAATTGGAGAAAGGAGATGTGATGTGAAGGATAATATATGATTTTAATTTATCATTAATATTTATGGGTTTATTGGGTGTTGAAGGACTTGGGTAGGATCAAAAATTGAATTTAAATGACCAGGACACAATTTAAGTCGTGCACATAAGCCTCAGTGCCATTGGCACCAAATTGTCAGGAGCTGAACTGGCACCTAAGCGGTAATATAAACTGGCACCAAGGTGCAAAACCAAAGGCAAGGGTATCGCTTTGGCATGAATATAGCAACACATATGTGCCACTCCTTCTAGATTGACAAAAATACGTAAACCAGCCTGGTTTACAACATTTTTGCAAGTCATACTCCCCGACTTTTTTTATAATTGAGAGGCGATACTAAGGGCTTCCCTTCACCATCAAAATTTTCTTAATCCTTGAAGTTTTGAAGAGTGGAATTCACTTTCATAAGGTTAAATATACTTCCTAAGCTTGTGTCTCCAATCTTCATCCGGGAATTTCAGAATTTTTTGTAGTAGAACTTGAAAGTTGTGGATATTTGGGGGAGAGTTTGATTTAGCACATAACTAGAATATTGTACACACCCACATCAATTCTTTGTTTCATTCCTTATCATTGTTACAAGTCTTTGTCTTCCAAAATCAAAGGAGTAGGAGCATTACAATGACATTATAGAGACAAAAAATTTAATAGCTGATAGGGGATTTGTTAACCCTAGGGGAGTGGTGGAAAGAGTAATTATGAGTGAGAAATGGGAAAAATTCTAGTATAACACCTCTATTACAGTGGTACCAATAATAAGAGAATTTTATTCTAATCTACCTAAAGTTCTAGATGGATTTGATTTTGTGAGAGGAACTTATGTGAATATTTTTATTCCAACATTTAAGTGTTATTTTCTTTGAATGATTTCCCTTATTGCTCCTATGTTAATTCTACCTTTACTAACGCTAATCTTAATGAAGATATGAAATTCTTAACTGATGGTAGATTTGCATACAAAGTTAGTGAGAGAACTCAAATCATATTTCCTGCTTTCAAATTAAATGGAATATCTGAGGCATGGAACTTCTTCATTTTAGCTAAAATGATTTTTTATACCAATACTAGTGAAGTGACTATGTACCGAGCTTTATTGAATTATTTTATCTAGAATTATAATCCCATTGATGTAGGTCCCATCATTCATTATTCTATAGTAAATTTCACACAAGGGGGAACAACTCTTTTTTTGAGGTATTCATTTGTTATCTTTTCTTTATGCTAGCATGCTGAAGTTGTTGTTAGTAGTGGGGAGGAGTTTTTTCATCCATTAAAGCCTATCTCTAGTGCTAAATTTGAATTGTATAGAAAGCATGTAGACTTTGGGAAAGAATCAACTATAGTGTAGCTTTATTATTCTAGTTTTTACCATCCACACCCTACTACTCTTAAAGGTAAAGTTGAACAACAATAAGAAAGAGTAGCAATTGAAACTACAATTTTACATGGTGAGGTGTATATATTAGAAGAGAAATGCACATTACATGCATAGGCAGTACAAAAGTCAATTTGATTATCATGCCAAGCTCCAAGGTGTTGAAATAGAGATGTATAAGAAAATTCAATGGATTGATGGAGATAATTTGATTGAGTTTCCTGTATATCTACCTTACCAGATTCACGAGCACACCAGCCAATCTATGGAGGAAGAAGAAGAGGAGGAAAAAGGCAATGATGATGATGGTGATGATGATGATGATGCAGAGTGATTTAGATTTAGTTGTTTGTGAATGTGTTTGGTTGTATTTTTTATCACCATTATGTGGTTGCATTGGATGGTATTTTAATTTATGCTATGTATTGTACTATATGTATATTTCTTACTGCTATTATATTTGGACTTTCTTTATTAATTTCTATTTGTGAATGTGGACTCTGTTTATTTTTAGTACCTGTTGCATTCTATACTTTCTTTGGTGTAGTTTCATTTTTTATCCCTGTTTAGCTGCGATTTATTTGCCACTGCTTGTTTATTTGTACTGCAAATACATGTTTTTCATGTTGATAGATACATGTGGTAGAAGTTATTGTTGTGCTATTTTCTCCCTACTTATATTCATATTTTACATTGCTTAATATGCTAAAAACTAAGCTTGGGGGGAAGGAGAATTTTTTTTTTAAGAAAGCTTAAGCAAATTTGTCCTCAATGACCTGCATTTAAATTATTATGTTCTTAAAAGGGATTTGAGGTAAGTGGTGTTAATTTTAAATTGCTACAATTTTGAAAAAGAAAAAAATATAATTTTTTATTTTAAATTCTATGTAAATGAGACTAGACTAGTGTTTAGTTAACTTGTAGTTTAATCTTTGAAAAAATGATTTTTGGTTTTCATTTTTGAAAAGAGTTATATATTTGTAAAACTAGATATCCTTAGATGTATTCTATATAAATATTGAGCTTCTCATAAAACCATATTTTAAAAAGTTGAAAAGTAGAGGAATGTGATATGTTCAAAACTATTAGAGTCCTATCCAAATATAGTAATCCTCCCAAAAATTATGCTAAGGGTTGAAATACACATCCTAAAGCAAGAAAAAGAATGATTAAATGGAAAATATTGAGCGAGGGAGAAGATTGAGTAGAAGCCTAATAAAAAATTAGTTTCACTAAATTCTTTCTAAAATTGAAGCAACATTTCATTCCTAAGCTACTTGTATGTAAGATGTGCTAGTAAGTCTTTTTAAATAGAGAGTTAAAATCTATTTTTATACCATCTAAGGTACCTTAGTTAACAAGTATCAATTATTTTTTAAAAAGTAATAATAAATGAGGTTTTCATAGTTGAATGAAGAATCTCTCTTACACTAGGGTTAAACTTGTTAATTAGAATTATTCTAAACTACACTATAAATATTTTGAAGCAAAATTATGTTAATTTTAATGAAAACCACTTCCTTAAATTAAATTAAAAGGGTTTTAATATTCTAGCGATGCCTAAGGATAAGCAACATTTAATTTTTGGGGATTTAGATGTGTAGAAATAAATGTTGGATTTCCTTTATGGTTTTGCATATTTTTATGGATGAAATTACACATTAAAGTTATGTTTTTCTTGCAGGTACAACAAGTATTAGAAGTGGAGAAAAGTGGAGAAGAAATTGAGCGAAGTGGAGGTGACTTGGAGCTATAGAGCAACCAGGTGACTGGTTCCTTGGTGCCAGCTTTCTTGGGAAAACCTGGGCGCCAAGCCCACCCCATGAAATAGAGAGGTTGGCACCTAAGTGCCAGCCATATGGCGCCATGACGCCGCTACCAAACTCCTTAGCACTAAATTTTTGGGCACCTAGGTGCCACTATCAAAACTGGCAGATAGAAAGCTTGGTGCCTAAGCAACATAAATTGTTTGGGCAGTTTCAGTAGTTTGTCAACAAGACATGGGGAGTTGTTCAGTCTGATATAAGGGTCATTTGGAGAAGGAAAATGAGTCATTTTTCTTGCTAGTCGTAGTCCCTAGCTAGTGCTTTGTTGTATGATAGATTATAGAGCAATTTGTGTGGGCTTTGGAGAGATTTTCTAGAGTAAAGTGAGGAAGGTTTGAGGAAAGCAGCAAGGAGATTTCGAGATTTTTTAGGGAAGCATTCTCAACGCTTTGAAGAGAAGGGAAAGCTAAGTATTGTGTATTCTTGTATTTTTATTTCAGTAAATATAATTCTACACTAGAGTTTTTAAAGATGTTTTATGTTGTTTTCTCAATGCTTTATGAGTACTCTTTCTACCTTTTTTTTTGTGATGGTTGAGTAGGTTATGTAGGAATGCAAAGTGATTTAAAAGTTGGTTTTTAATCTTGAAAGTGATGAATAAATTTTTAAATTTCATTTACTTTTCATTCTGGCCAAGTGATTAGTTAAAATATGTTGTGATTCGTACTAACTCGGGAGAGCTATAGTAGAATAACTAGGTTCATCACATTGATCTATAAGGTATGGTGCAAGTGCTTTATAGGGAGACACAAATATTAGAGATATAATTTTTTATGGGTTCAAGTTGGGGTTTAAGGAACTAAAACCAATTTAACCAAATTTCTTTATGCACTCGGGTGATGATAAAGAAGAGAGTTGATCCTATTTGTCACTAGACACATTCACAATTGTCACTTTACATTTTCTACATTACCACTTAAACATTGCAAGAGAATGTAGCTTTATAACTTGATAATCACCAAACCAATTAGGATAAGTAAGATTTTGTAGGAGTTAAACCTTATCATAGATTGTTATTCAATAGGAGTTGTATGTAGAACCTCAACTTAATTCCAATTCCAGGCTAAGAAATTAACCTAGTAGGTTAGAACTTTTCTTAAGTCTAATTGCCTCAGTCCCTGTGGGATCTATATTTTGGATTCATAATCCGATATTATTGATATGACACACACACTTGCATGAGATCCATGCACTTAGAATTAGGGTGTGTCAAAGTTTTTTGTGTCGTTGGCATCGTTGCAGGGCATATCAGATAACATACTTCTAAGTTTATAAATAACATCCTCTACAATTCTCTTACTACACATGGCTTATGGAGCTCTGTGGTTGAAAAATTTAGAATTATGATTTTTTTAATGTTTGAACTATTTTTTTTTTGTCTAATGGTGATTATGCTTTACCCTGTTATGAACATTTAAAAAAATGTTGGTTATTTTAACCTTATTTTAAATACAATCACATGAGTAGTAACAAGCTTAATTGTATTTCAAGGCAATTCAATACTCTATTATATAATATGTCTTATTCTTTTTCTTTTATAATGCTCTACAGTTTAGCTGAGAAAACCTATATTTGGTATAAGAGTTGTGCTATAAAATATGATATTTTATTAAAAAAATCATTATTATTTGTTTGAAAAATTAAAGATGTTTTAGTTGCACAGAAGGAGCCAGATAGCTTCTACGATCAATATTTACAATAAAATATGTCTTTTGATGGATTCTATACCTACATACTTCATTTTCCTAGAGCTATGGTAGAATTTTTAATTTTATTTCTGAACTGGACTTAACTCATTAAACCTTATTTTTTAATTTGGAAGTTTCCCTCTTTTCTTTTAGGTTTCTTCTTATTTCTCTTTATTTTATAAAATTTTGGTTATGTAACATTCTTTTTATTAATGGAAATTATTGAGCATGACCACCACCCCCGCCCCCCAACACACACACACACACACATAAAAATTGATTTAGAAAAGTTAGTTTTATTTGTTTCCAAGCTATGGTGCACAAATACTCTTAATCAATGAGCAGTGTAGTGTCAAACATGTATGAGACACTAACATGCCTTTGACACAATATATAAATATTTTATTTAAATATTATTTAAAAATGAGACGTGCGTGTTTAAATTAATGAATTTAAAATTTCTAATTTTTTTTTTAAACATATATACTTTAATTATTAAAATTTTAAGGAAAAATATATATATTTTTTTAAAGTTAAACATATTTTTATGTAATATAAAATAACTGGTGCTTACTTTTTTATATCATAAACTAAGAAAGTATATATTTATCTTTTAGTTTCTTGAAGTAAATATTATTCAATTTCTTATTATTTCTTCATTATTGTTCTATTTATTTGATTTTTATCTATCTTTTAATACTAGGAAGATATACATATATAACACTCATATCTTATGTATTTAATTATCAAACACATAAATATAAGTTTTTACATAAATGCCACCATACCTATTCTTGAAAATGTGTATTTTACTTTTTAATAATTGAAATAGTTGTATTTTAGATGTAATGTGAAAGATTTGGGTGTATACATGTACATAAGTGTAAAAGGAATAGTTTCTGTGTTAGATGTGAAACTACATAAGAATTGGGTGCTTTTCATGTAACTACCTCTTTATACTATAATGATGTGTCTAGGTGTATCTGTGTTTTATATTTTCAATATTAAACTGTCACGTGTATATGTCTTCATGTCTGTATATGTGCATCATAGCTTCTATGGTTTTGTAATAGTTATTTACTTGAAGAATAATTTACAAAATACACGACATATGCCACTTTAAGCTTATATTTACTTCACAGCAGTTCAATTTACTTACAACCCTTCTATTTCAATATAAATTTTCCCTTTTACTTCAGCTTATTTGTCTTCACTACATATGTCATTCTCTTATTTGTACAATATCTTATTTCTTATTGGTAGAATGTGATGCTGCTTATTTAAAATCAAAATCTCTAATTAAGTTATAAACCTTGCTTCTCCTTGAATCATATAAATCTAATTATTATTTGCATTTTTTTGGGGATCTATCTAATTGCATGGACCTTCAATAGTCCAAAATTTCTTCTCTCTCTCTCTCTCTCTACCCACATATATAACTATACTATAAAGGTACAATTTTTATTTGGAATAATTGAATTCATATCTATGGTTGATTTGCCTAAGTAAACAATGAGTGAAGTGTGTTGAAATAAAACTTTCTGAGTACAGGATTATGGAGAAATTAGGGCAATTAAATGCAAGAATCATCAAACACGTGAAAGAATATACAGATTTAACGAGATTTGGTAATTTGTCAATGTCCTCGGGAGAAAGAGTATCGACTTTCCGATTTCACGAAAAAAGTACATTCCCTTAGGGTTACAAATACAACATTTATATAACTCACTAAACAAAACTCTCCCGATTGGACAGTTGCTTCCGCTCCACTCCGTTTGCTCGCTCAGCTACACTGGCTCGCTACATTCCGCTCTAGATAAACTTATTCTAGAATATGTGGTAGGTATAAAATTATTGTGTAGTAGGTGTGGTAGGTGTTGAATTATTGTGTGGTAGGTGTGGAATTATTTGTAACCATTGGATTGTAATTGTGGTGACACAATCCTAACCATTAATTTAAGAGATGCCACTAGTATAAATAGGAGTGGAGTCTTTGAGTTTGTATCAAGCCAAGTAAATGTGTTAAATAAGAGTGAAGCTTCTTCCATAAGTTTTTTAGCCTTTGTCATTTCCTAAAAGCTTCTCCATTCCAACAAAGTGGTATCAGAGCCTAAAGGTTCCATTACAGAGAAATGACAAACTGTGGCATGGTTTCGTTCCAAGTATCGATGCTTAAGGAAAGCATCTACGACAATTGGAGTATCAAGATGAAGGCACTCCTTGGAGCGCATGAAATTTGGGAGGTTGTGGAAAAATGTTACGATGAGCCAAGTGATGATTCTGCTCTATCCACAACACAAAAGGATAGCTTACGAGACTTGCGAAAGAGAGACAAGAAGGCTCTCTTCCTCATCTATCAAGCTTTAGATGAAGATGGTTTTGAGAAGATCTCAAGTGATACTTCGGCCAAACTAGTATGGAAGAAGCTCGAGGTATCGTGTAAGGGAGAAGAGAAGGTTAAAAAGGTATGACTTCAAACTTTAAGAAGCTAATTTGATGTTTTACATATGAAAAAAGGCGAGTTGGTATCCAATTACTTTTCTAGAGTCATTGCCATTTCCAATCAACTGAAAATAAATGGTGAGAAGTTAGAAGATGTGGCTATCATGGAAAAGATTCTTTGATTGTTAGATTCAAAATTTGATAGTATCACAACCATTATCGAAGAGACGAAGGACTTACAAGTCATGACGATAGAACAACTTCTGGGTTCATTGCAAGCCCATGAAGAAAAGAAGAAGATGAATGGATAGATTGTGGAACAACTTCTCAAGACGAATCTCCAAACAACTCAGAAAGATGAAAGCTTTGACAACATTAGAAGCCACAATGGAAGAGGTAGTGGACAAGGACGAGGTCATGCTAACAAGCAAGGATGGAGTACCAAAAATAACTATGAGCAAGGAGAAAGATCTACAAGAGGATGTGGTCAAGAGCACTCAAACTCAAGGATGATAAATCTCAAATTAAGTGCTATAATTGTAACAAGTTTGGGCATTATGCGAAAGAATGTAGAGCACCCAAGTACAAAGTGAATGAAGAGTCAACTACATTGAAGAAAAAAGAGAAGAAGATGACACTCTACTTCTAGCATACAAGGACAATGAAAGAGGTGAAGATAGTACATGGTACCTGGACACCGGTGCAAACAACCATATGTGCGGAAGACGAAGCATGTTTGTAGAGCTTAATGAATCAGTAAGTGGCAATGTGTCTTTTGGAGATGAGTCCAAGATAGAGGTGAAAGGCAAATGTAACATTCTTATCCGTCAGAAAAATGGGAAGCATCAATTTATTTCAAATGTTTACTTTATGTNGCAGCCAATGATCGAGCAAGCAAGAGAAGAGCCTACTACTCCACAAATAATATTGACTACAAGTAATCAAAGCAACTCATCATCATCAAGTTTAAGAGAAAATTCAAGTGAAAGAGTACCACTCTTCAGAAGATTAGAAGATCTTTATGAGGTAACTATGAATCAAGATAATCTTACTCTTTTTTGTCTCTTTGCCGACTGTGAACCCATGGACTTCTAAGAAGCCATACAAAGCGAGAAGTGGAAAGATGGAATGAATGAAAAAATTAAGGCAATTGAGAAGAACAACACATGGGAGCTAGCTTCACTTTATAAAGGGAATAAGGTAATTGATGTGAAGTGGGTGTACAAAGCGAAGAAGAATTCCAAAGGAGAAGTTGAAAGATACAAGGCAAGATTGGTGGCAAAAGACTACAGTCAAAGAGCAGACATCGACTATGATGATGTATTTGCTCTTGTTGCTCGATTGGAAACTATTAGACTAATCATCTCTTTGGCAGCTCAAAATAAGTGGAGAATACATCAAATGGATGTAAAATCTACCTTCTTGAATGGAATACTTGAAGAAAAAGTATACATTAAGTAGCCACCAGGATATGAAGTCAAAGGGCAAGAAGACAAGGTTCTAAAGCTAAAAAAGGCTCTATACGAGCTAAAGCAAGCACCAAGAGCATGGAATAGCAGAATAGACAAGTATTTGCAAGAGAAAGGCTTCATGAAGTTTCCTTATGAGCATGCTCTTTACATCAAGAATGAGGATGAAAATGTCTTGATTTTTTGTTTATATGTCGATGACTTGATCTTCACAGGAAACAATCCAAACATGTTTCAAAAATTCAAAGAAGCGATGACAAAGGAGTTCGAAATGACAGATATTGGGCTCATGTCATTCTACATTGGCATTGAAGTCAAGCAAACGGAAGATGGGATCTTTATCTCTCAAGAAGGTTATGCAACGAAGATATTGAAGAAATTCAAGATGGAGAATAGTCAACCANTCTGAAAACCTGTTATAAAGATGCTTCTTGGCTCTGACATCTTCAATTTGGGCATCTCAACTTTGGAGGACTAGATTTGCTTTCAAAGAAAGAGATGGTGAGAGGAATACCTTGCATCAACCACTTTGATCAATTATGTGAAGGATGTTTACTCGGAAAGCACCTTAGGAAAAGCTTCCCAAGGGAGCAAGTTCAAGAGCCCAAAATCCTCTTGAACTCATATATACAGATGTCTGTGGTCCAATAAAGCCAAACTCATTTGGTAAGAGCAACTATTTTCTTCTCTTCATAGATGATTTTTCACGAAAAACATGGGTGTATTTCTTAAAACTAAAATCAAAGGTTTTTGGAATATTCAAGAAGTTTAAGGCAGATGTAGAGAAAGAAAGTGGTCTCAAGATCAAAGCTATGCGATCTGATCGAGGAGGAGAATTCACTTCAAAAGAATTTCAAGAATTTTATGAAGCCAATGGAATACGTCGACTGTTAACTGTTCTAAGATACCCCCAACAAAATGGAGTAGCAGAAAGAAATAATAGAACCATCCTCAACATGACAAGAAGCATGTTAAAAAGCAAGAGATTGCCGAAGGAGTTTTGGGCAGAAGCTATTGCATGTGTTGTTTATTTGGCTAACCGATCACCAACAAGAAGTGTGTTGGGAAAGACATCACAAGAAGCATGGAGTGGAAGGAAGCCCGACATCTCTCATCTACGAGTTTTTGGATGCATAAATCATGTACACATACCTGACGAGAAAAGAAGTAAGCTGGATGACAAGAGCGAGAAGTTCATTTTCATTAGTTACGACAACAACTCGAAAGGCTACAAGTTATACAATCCAAATACAGGGAAGACAACCATCAGCAGAGATGTCATATTTGATGAAGGAGAAGAATGGGACTGGGGACTACATGTTGAGGACTACAACTTTTTTCCATACTTTCAAAAAGAAGACGTAGAGCAGCCAATGATCGAGCAAGCAAGAGAAGAGCCTACTACTCCACAAATAATATTGACTACAAGTAATCAAAGCAACTCATCATCATCAAGTTTAAGAGAAAATTCAAGTGAAAGAGTACCACTCTTCAGAAGATTAGAAGATCTTTATGAGGTAACTATGAATCAATATAATCTTACTCTTTTTTGTCTCTTTGCCGACTGTGAACCCATGGACTTCTAAGAAGCCATACAAAGCGAGAAGTGGAAAGATGGAATGAATGAAAAAATTAAGGCAATTGAGAAGAACAACACATGGGAGCTAGCTTCACTTTATAAAGGGAATAAGGTAATTGATGTGAAGTGGGTGTACAAAGCGAAGAAGAATTCCAAAGGAGAAGTTGAAAGATACAAGGCAAGATT
>JXCR01139960.1:199048-217086 GCA_002079205.1 Phalaenopsis hybrid cultivar | reverse complement strand
GAGAAGTTTGCTTGGAGTCACAAAATCAAGTTTAAGAGGGGGTGTTGAAATATAAACTTGGTTTTAGCTGTTTAAATAAAGCTTAATTTCTATAAGTTTATTTCTAGAATATGTGGTAGGTATGAAATTATTGTGTAGTAGGTGTGGTAGGTGTGGTATGTGTTGAATTATTGTGTGGTAGGTGTGGAATTATTTGTAACCATTGGATTGTAATTGTGGTGAGACAATCCTAACTATTAATTTAAGAGGTGTCACTAGTATAAATAGGGGTGGAGTCTTTGAGTTTGTATCAAGTCAAATGTGTTAAATAAGAGTGAAGCTTCTTCCATAAGTTTTTTAGTCTTTTTCATTTCCTAAAAACTTCTCCATTACAACAATCTGTCCCTTATCTTCTAAATCAGAACATTCAAGAAACATACAAATTTTTCAGCACATAAAAACTCATTTGATTTTCATTTTTTTTTTTTTTGGGTTAAAGATCTGAGTTACTGAAGTTTGAAAGAGCTCATCGATTGTTATTTAAAAGGAATTTATTCGAATCAGCTAATAAATTAAAAAACTCTGGAACGTATGCTATTTGTCCTGCAGGACTCCTACTTTTTTCCTTAATGGTGCTGAAAAGACCAGCTTGGGCACATGCACCACTAAAATAAATCAGCACACCATTCTCGCTGCCATTAAAAAAACTTTCTTAACTTTCAAATGAGGCAACCTCTAATATTCTAATCAAACAAAACTGCTCCCCGTTGGAGCTTTATTTGTCAAAATATAAATTTTAAGGTTTTAAATTTCATCTTTGCCACTTCATGTTTTGTTTCTTATTCTTTAATGGTGATGAGTTCATTATACCTGCTTTCTTCTATATTTGATTCGCTAATTATTGGTGGGGATGTCAAGACCCTGACTTTGGGACATTGTTAGGTCCGGTTTATGTGCAAGGCTTTGCGTATGAAGATTTATGAATTCTTCAAACGTGTGTGTAGGAATCTCTGTATATTTTTTTATCTAAAAATTTGAAATAACCTGATAAAACTGTTTCAATTGTTTTTATTGAGAGAAATGATTCCATACAGAGCACTTACGGAGCTCTGCATGCGGACTTCCAGTAATATGCGCTGTGAGGAGGTTATTGGGAGGTTACTGAAGTGAAACCGCGGAAATTGTTGAGGGGTTATTGGAATGTTAATATGAGGTTATGACGGGGGTTATACAAGGGGTGGAGATTATTAAGAGTTTATTGGAGTGTTATTATGAGGTTATTGTGGAGTGTTACTGCGGTTATTTTTTGGGAGGTTATTGAGAGTGTAACAGCGGAGGTTATTAGGAGATTATTGAGGGATTATTGTGGGATTATTAGAATTAATGTTTTAATAAACACCGAATTACCCCTAATTACCCTCCCAATAACCTCCGCAATTTCATTTCAATAATCTCCGCAGGAGATGAGCCCGAAATAACACATATGATAACATATTACTATAGTAGACATAGTGCTGGGTACATGCTCCTTATGCAATAATTTCTCATTTATGGAGGAGTTGCTTCATTAAAATTAGTGTTTTAAACATTTCTTCCCGGAACCTTAGTGGGACTTTTGCCACAGCAGTAACAGTAGTTTCTCCCTTTCTATTTTCTTAAGCGGTTCTTCCACTTTTCATGCCCTCTCTCTCTCTCTCTCTCTCTCTCTCTCTATATATATATATATATATATAGTGAGTGTGTGTGTGATTTTAATTAGTTACGCGTTATGGTTGCAAGACAACTATTGTATGGCTGGTTGTGTTTTTTGTCAGTTTGTATGATGTGAGTCAATAATGGTTGTAGAGTTATTTCATGGATCATGTTGTGGTTAGGATGTATGAAGTTGCCAGACGGCCAATGAAGACAAGTAGAAAATTTCCAAAATAAGTCATCTTTGGATGTGGCAGGCCAAAGTTTCTTTGTTTATCATTAATGACTAAAATTAAATTCCAGTATGTTGAGATGTCATATGAAGGATCCAAATTCTTTTCAACAATGAATGGAGATATAACAATTATTTTAGATGAAAGTAGAGAGTTGCCATGCCATGTCATCCCAACCCCACCAACCTCATGTTAGATTAAAGGATCCTTTCCCTCTACTTTTATCATTTGAAAGCTTTATTTTGATATCGTTAAGGGGATGGTAAATCATGTACTCTTTGTAATAAGGACAAATAAATAAAGATTGGCAATGAATTAGATAAATAATACACTTTTTTCTTGGGCATGGAAGCTAAGAAGTATCTCTTTTTTATGGGTAGTTGATTTTATGCATTTCTATGATTTTCTATATATTTGATAATCCTACAATAAATCTTGGTATTGGAACACTTAAATCTAAGGCCCCATTAAGATAGAATCAAAGGCATATGTTGGAATGAGAGGAAGATATTTTAGTGAAAGGACAAGGATATCATAAATTGAAATATTGATAAGGAAATTATTTTCAAATTCTTTTGATTGGATTATTTATATTTTGATTGACCACTCAAATTTCTCTCCTAATTCATCTTACAATGTGGAGTGTTGGAATCATAGTGCCTCACTTGGTTGATATCTTATCTTTTAATACATGATTTTTAGAACTGAATTGGTATATTTCAAAAAGAAGAGTCGATTAAATGAAATAATAATAATATAGAAATATTAAATGAAATTAAAAATTTATTTATCATTTTAATAAACCAAAGGTCAAGAGATAGCCTTTGTGAGCTACTTAAGATAATAATAATCTTGAAACATAACTAGAAAACATTGAAAACCTTATTAACTTTACTACAATTGCAACATCTTAGCTCATGCAACTATTCCACTGCAGGAATTTAGCTGATTATCAATGGTCAAATACCATCAGTACCGACTGTTTAAAAATGATTAAATTGACGTAGCAAAGATGGTTGTCAGTAATAAAATTGCCGATGAATTTAGCGACGATTTATATTAACCGGTTGGTATGTGTAGTATCATAATCGTTGCTAGAGATCCAAAAACATTTCATATTTAACCGCAGCTTGACCGTCGATTATATAACTGATGCATATGTTCGTAGGAAACATGTTGCACTTACGTAGGAAAAATTTCGTGTTTCTGTTAGTGAAACATGACATGTTTAACTGTAGTTTGATCATCGTTTATATAACCGATGCATTTGTCCGTAGGAAAAGTGACGTGCTTCCATCGGAAAAGTGTTGCAGCTCTATCGCTAAAATGTCGCACAACTGTCGGTTAACCGTGGGAATTTACTGATACTTTTATCCATAGCAAAAGTGCAACAATTTGCCTAAACGTTGCTTTTTCAATAAACAGCCGCAAAATCTTTAGCATATAATCATGCGGTCGTAAAACCATCGGTAAGCTCTCAAAAACCGGTATAATCATAAAAAAAAAATTTTAAGCCTTCTTTCAACACTACAATCGACACATATGCAATTGTAACAATACAACTAAAACACAACACAATATTTAACAAAACTAATTAACACAAATCATTTACAAAAATAAAAGATAAATAATTAAATTAAACCAAACAAAATGTGCAACTGTACAATAAAAATAAAGTTCACTAACAATAAATTTATTTAACATACAAACAAACAAAATAAATAACCACATTCTCGTCTTCCTTTTTCCTCTCCTCATCAGATTCCTCCTCGTCGTCATCCTCATCTTGAATTTGCTCCTTCCCTTTCCGCAGCTCAGAACGCAGCACCGCTTTGATATGTGCCCTCATCTCTGGTCTCAGAAAGGCTACCTGAGAAGCACCTCCTCCTATGTAGTGGAAGTAGATGAACTAGATGTGCTAGAGGGCGGGCGGGTAGCCATCATAGACCGACGCCTAGGACCCCAACCCATGGATCTTTCCCTTCTTCTTCCTACCAACAACCTCCCTCCAGAGGTCGTACTTCGAAGGATCATGAGATGTGCTCGAAGCATAGCCCATTTACTGAGATCAGCTCTCCTTGAGCCTTTGGAAGACCTCTTACAAAAGTTATGATTAACGAAAGTGAGACTAAATAAAGTTCAATAATTATTTAAATTTTATACTCATTAATCACAGAAATTACCTGGGTCGCTTGAGCTCTGATGTCAGCGCAGGAGTGATCCGACTGCCGCCTAGGATAAGTACATGTGATCGTAATTGCTTTGAATTATGTCTATGATGGAATGGATGGTCTGTGTCCAGGGACTAAATCTAAAAGTAACATATGATTTGTTCTTTATTAAATTAAAAAAAATTTAAGCATTAATGTTAGTATTAAATTAAAACCTATTTTTTCCCCACTACCTGGACATGTTGACAGCTGCTCGAATTGGACGGGGCATTCAATAGCAACTGTTGTTGGTGTTAAGGTTGTGTTTGGTGGTTGTGGTGGTGTCATGGCCGTAACTGGTAGCGGTGGTGGTTTCATGGTTATGACTGGCGTAGGTACTGCTGTGGTGGTTGGGACTGATGGTGGAGTCAGTGTGGTTGGCTCCATACCACCACGTCCACGATCTCGTTTATTGATGAACTTCTGCAAGTGGCACGTCTCCTAACAAGGGGAGACTATCACTCCCTTCATAAGTCATCTACACGCAGGAAATTGAATATAATTAGTGCATCTTCGAACTGAAAAATAGAAAGTACAATAATACACAGTATAAAGAAAGGTTAACACTAAATTGTATGCAATCTACAAAATATTAAAACTGAAAACATAAGAGTATGTAGTAAATGGAAGACAAAATTGTAAAGTACAATCTAAAAACTACTGAAATTGACAGAAAAAATGTAAAAAGTAAAAATAATAATAAAACTTACATATTGTAGTTAACCATCTATGATGAGTCACTTAAGGTTGTAGCTAAAACTACTTCATCCAATCCATCATCAGAATAATGCTCATCGATACCAATTTCTTCGTGTTCGTCATTAGCATTCACTAAATTTACCTCTTCATCGATAATATCAAGTGAAATATATGAATCTGTCATTTCTATTTTCTGATGACTGGTTTCAATTGAACTTTGAATTTTAATGATTTATGTAGGTTTACCGGCTAGGAATACTGCCCACTCAACTTTGTCTCTTATTTTATAGGGTTATGAAATATAAAACACCTGTCTTGCTTGCCTTGCTAAAAGGAACAGATCAAATTTATCATATCTCTTATTCACTTTTACTTCTACAACATTATACAGTTGGATAACTCTTATTCTATAATTAGGAATAGGATCGAACCACTCACAAATGAATAGGAATACACTCCTACCAATAGAGCCAGGATAGGATAGTTTAACTACTTCTTTGAGAATCACATAGTAATCTATCTTATTGTCAAATTTATTATATGTTGTAACACAAGTACAAGAATAGGAATACACTCCTGATCAGAACCTCGTATAAAACTTGTAGTCATTCACATCATAAATTTGCCAAATTTTGACAATGCGCATGAGTTCCCAAGCAAGATCTAGCAAGCCTTAATCTATCATTTCATTGTTATTATCATGAATCTAGTCACTCATAAACAACTCATTTGTCGTTAATAATACCTGATAATAATCATCTTATATGTTCATAAGTTTTATTAGACACTAATTTATACGTGTTGTGAACCATCAGGGATAATATTCTCTTTCTCCTGGCTTGTGATATCATCCTCAACTAAGTACGATGAATCTAAGAATAAACTATTACCATAATTAAAATAATTGTGGATTAGCCTATCATAATATTTAGCACACCACACCCATTTGGGGTACATTTGTTGACCTCATCTATGGTGAGGTCTATCTTCCTCACTAGAGCCTAGGATCTAGTCATTGGGTCTCCCTATTGAATCTTCTAGAGGACAAGTATTGGGACCCACAGCACTTAAAAATCCAAACTACCTCTTGACTCTCTATTCTCTTATAGGTATGGTTTTGAATACTCAACTCTTAGCTGAGCTGATTAAAGCCAACACATTGAAACTCATGATGAGTTCCCGTAAGGATAAAAAATGCCATAAGAAGACCCTTTGAACTTATGGGTTTAATTCCTTGAAATAGCGCACACTTACAGATTCACACTATAATTCACACACATACACCACACACATTCACACACACATACACCACACACATTTGCACCCCAACTCACATCACCTACACTTAAACCCACCTACAAGCCAAACAATTTGATATCCTCGTAAGCCTTCCTTCATAATTGACATCCCCACATTAATTCACCCAGTTCATGAGCCTAATACGATTTGACCATGAATTAAATTCAACCCCATAAAATCAATTTCAAAAGGCCACCACCATGACCTCAAAAAAGGGCCCAAAATTTCTCAAGTTCAAGCCCAAAGGCAAGTAAGCCTTAAACCCAAATCCATGAACTAAATTCAGGATCAAATTTAAATCAAACCTAAATTAAATTTTATTCAAATCAACCTCATGAGACAAGATCAATCCAAAATTTATGACACATACTAAAATTAAACTCAATGCCAAGTTTCTTGAACAATTAATTAAATTTTGTCTCATGAAGAATACGACAAACATTAGCTTTTCTTAGTCAAATCCACCCCAATTTTTTATTTTTACAAATAGTGGTGACCCAATACCATGCTAAAGCCAAACCCAAATCTCCATGATTAAGGCTTATCCACCCAACCCCACATGGGCCTAGCCCTCGTGAAGGGTGATTACAACTAATTTCCTTTATAAGGATAAAAGAAGGACCCATGATAAGTTAGTTCCAATTCCCTCTAAAATCAAGTCAATATACACATGGAACATCCCCATTTGCTTCTCCATGCATCATCACTAACCTCACACAGGAAGATAGTGACTACCTAAGCCTTCCCATCCACAATGGCTGGTAGTTAGAGCTTACTTGAGAGACGCTCATGACTTCAAAACACAAAATTGAACCCATCCAGTGTGGCTCATCCTCATTGACTTACCTCCTCTGCTAAAGCACCACCTAAGCATCTTTTTGAAGCCCTAAGCTAACCCATTGAAGCTCCACCCCTTTTCCATGGCCCTGGACTGTAAATATTGCTTGTTCTCGACCAAAGAGAGAAGTGAAAAAAATCTTTGGCAAAGCCCTACTAAAATCCTCCCAACCCTTCCAAAATCTTTAGCAGCCTTTCCCCATTTATCCCAAGCCATTTCTCCTCTCACAAAGCCTAAATTTCCCCTCACAAATTAAGGACATTTCACGGCTCTGACACCAAACTCCTCAAAACTCCAAATTCATATCCTAAAAGCTTCCCCAAAGCCCAAAACTACTTTCCCAACCAAAGCCTCTAACATAACCCAAAACCACACCTGAGCCACCCTTTAGCCCAGCTCACAACTAGGCCTGATCATAGCTCAAATCAAAGCTAAGAGGAGGGGTGTGACATCAAGGCGAAGCTTCTCAACCCATCCAATCAAGGCTTCACCTCTTGGACCAAGGTATTGACTCAAAACTCCAATTTTGCCTCTGTTTGTACTTCTGTGAAATGAAGCAATTCATGTCACTTAGTTGTATAGATAGGTGCTTCTTATTTAGATGAAAATGTAGGAAAAATTTCAGTGTGATTTGGTCAAGAATCAAGCAAGATCTTGATCCTAAAAGATAGACAGTTCTCGGTTCGCTATCCTGCTCGGATGATGAACAAATGTCATCCATATTTGAGTATATAAAATGGACGACATAGATCGAGTCGGAGGGCAAAACAATGCGAACGAGGACCACTGAGTGTGGGCTGACGCGGCGGCGCATGTGAAAAGACCACCAATCAAGAAGCGTCACATGAGGATTCGATGGGTACGAGGATAGAGTCAGCACTAATATTGTTAAGCAGAAAAATTGGGATTTTTGAATTAAAAAAATCAAGAAAATTGAAAAATATTTAATAAATCATATCTCTGTAAAGAAAAATTATAAAAATAAAATAAAAATACTCCTAAATTCAGTTGAACAAGGAGAAATTAAAAAAAAAACAATAATTGATTTACATTTAGTTTTTAATTAATTAAATGTACCAGAGGGTACTTTATTTATAAAAAGTTAAATATAAATAAGAAGGCCATGAAATTTTGCCGAATCGTTTCTTCTATGGTTTGGGATGCTCTTTGATTTCCAAGATCAGGGGACTTCTCTAACCTCAGAATTCTTAATTTTCTATGCCTATTCACTATTTTTAATAAAATATTTATAAAATAAAAAAAAATTAAAAAAAATGAAAGTAAAATATGCTAGACTCGGGAAGATTAGAGGCATCTAAGTAAAAAAATAATATCATAAAATAAAATTTAAATGCTTTTATATTGCCAAATCATAAAAAAATAATAAAAATTTAAATATAAATGAAAATGGGACAAAATTTTCTCTCATCGAACTTTATGACCATAAGATGCCTCTATAATTTATCAAAAGATAGAAAACATATTTGAAACAATCAAATGAATTTTCATATTAAATTTACAATTATTAATTTAAATAATTTCCAAAAATAAAATATTTTTCAGAAAAATATAAAATCACTTCTCAGATGTTAATTAGCCCATGGGTGATTGAATAATGTGATTGGAAGTGAATGGAATCATTGTATGATAGTTTGCAAAGTGTTTACCATAAGGGTGTGTTTGCAAATATCATGTTTACAATTTCAAGCCTTTGTTTAATTTATATTAGGCTATATCACAGGGTAAATGGGTAAAATTTATGATGAATTTTTTACTAAAATGGAAGGAAACATAAGGGGTTAGTTAGGATTGCCCTTAGGTCATCAAAACATGTAAAGGGTAAGAATGTAAATTATGAATTTTGGAAGATTAAAGCTCACAAATATTTGGATGATTAGGTGGGGAAAATGTATGGTTTGGAAATATTTAAGTCACTGATTTAAACTTCTCACCACAAGTTGGAAAGATTTATCATATGAAGGAGACTTAACAATATGTCATAAATTACAATTTTTTCCCCAAAACCTTAAGAGAATCATAATGAACCATCCATTACTCAAAATGATTATAGTTCAAAATGAAAATTCCTAAGAAAAATATAAGCAACAGATGTTGTGAAGATTTTTAAGCTTTAACATAACTTATGGTTCAATTTGTAAACTTTTTTAAAATTATAAAAATACCTTAGGTGGTCTTTCAACTATGCAACGATAAAAATATGAATCATTGAGGCCAACTTACTGAATTTAAGGAATTTAATTTTTAATAAACTAAGTAGGAACCCATCAAAATATTGATGGGTTAAATGAATGTGACTTAAGTGTCAAATTGATTACTTATAATTACACCCCTCTTCGAAAAACTTGAATAACATTATCCATAGAATTCTAAATTGAGTAAGGTCTTCTCCCATAGGTTAATTGGATCATAAGGAGTAAATCTATACATAGTATATTTTAAATTATTAATATTTTTACCTATTTTTTATTTTCAAATTGTCAGGTAAATTTGAGAATTTTTGAAAAATTTAGATGAATTTATAATGGCTTAGAAAATTTGAGTTTGCTTAAAATCACATACTAAATGTCTATGCAAAATTTTAAGCATTGGAGAGGTCATTTAGATTTATTATCAATTTTAAGGAAAATTATGTTTATAAGTAAAATAGCTCTAAAAATTAAAAAAAATACTAAATTCCACAAACATTTAACCCAACACATTTTAACTCAAAACACACCAATTAAAATAATTCAACATTTTCAAATTATTTAAATTAAAATATTTAAAAACTAAGAAAATTACATATTTTCTCAACAAAAGTAACTCATAAAAAATTATAAAACAATTAATACTTCTAAAAATATAATAATTAGTTTATAAGAGCCACATCCATTTTTTGAGGTGATTTGGNGCTCTGATTCCCACCTCTACCCCTGCCCTCACACCCACCCCGCCCTCATCCCTACCCACACCCCTATCCCGTCCCCGCCCCCATCCCCACTCTCACTGCTGCCCTTACTCCCATTCCCACTCCAATGTTACACCAAGATCCCTGCCCCCACTCCAACCCCCACCAATACCTCCACCTTGAATACAGTGGGGTTGAGTGCATCAGAGGCGAATGATGCCGCTGTCAAGCATGAGTCGACAGGGAGCAGCTACTACATTAAACTTACCAACAACACGTAAGTTTTTTTTTAAGATATTGTCAGAAATATTTTTTTTTATCAATTGAATATAAATCTAACAACTCGTTTCTTTATGGTTCTACTCCCTAAACCATATTATTCATGTCATACGAGACATCATTCAAAGCAAGTATGACTCAGCGCACTTATCATGGAAGGAGATCCCAATGACCATTTAAGATCTTTGGTTTCAGGAGNATGATTAAGTAAGATAGAGCACTTCATTTCTTTCCTACAAAAAACCCAAATTTTGTTGCTGATATTAGTGAATAGATTGAAGCCAGGGAATACTTTTGCAATTTTCAAAGTATTGAGATGAACCATAGGTTCCAAGATGGCTATGCACCAAAGTTTATGCTTTTTATTTAGACATTTGAGTCTTTTTAATGATACGGGGTGGGCAATCCCCCTAATGTTCCAGCACAACAGATTAATCATGGGGAGGGGGGAGAAGAATAAGGTTGGGACTTGGACCTAGTCCTCCCTTTTGTTTTGTTAGAGCCCATTTTTATCTGATTGATATGAACCTCCAGACTCTGAAGCTCTTTTCCTTTTCCAAGGTCTCGTCCTTCTGATTTGTAGTTCTTTTTCTTCTTAGTTTTTTGAATTTTCCAATCTGACTCTAGCTCTTTTTTCATAGCTTCTACCAGTTTCCGGCTGGGGGATTCCACCACTAAATCCACCACTTGGTTCCTTACATTTCTGGGAGATGGGGAGGCAAGTATCTCCTCCCCCACTGTCTCAACCTCTGATTGGATCTCCAATTTCTTATTCTTTGTATATATTTGACCAGCAACATTGCTACCATTTCTAATTGTCCCTGCCACATAGGAGGAATCCTTTTGGATGAGTGACTCATATGTCCCTGCAGCAGTAGAAGTCTTCTTTTTCACTTCTTTGTTTCCAACTTCCTGGAGAATGATNATATATATATATATATATACATATATATGTATATAGCTATACTAATTTTAAAAAAAAACCAAGTCGATTGGAAGCTAGCATTCTTGTAACACGTTGCAAGCTCAAGAGAATATTTATGTTTAATTTCTTTGACTCGATGGAGCATTTTACTGTACATTTATCCAGCAAGACATTAATTAGAGGTCCAGTACAATACTCCTAGATATATCTTTTTATGAGGTAATTACTGTGAGACTAGGTAATTAATGGCTCCTTTATAAAGAAGATTGCAAATTTTTGCTAAGCAACATTTTTTTTTTGTAGATTTTTAAATAAACTGAAGAGAAAGGCCAGACCAGAAGGATCAATATGTGAAACATATTTAGAGTAGGAGACAATGACATTACTTCATGACAGAAGAATCCACGAAAAAGTCATTGGGTTTGGTGTCACCATCGACCCTTTATGTTTTCCAACTGTTGGGTGAAGCATCGGGGAGGTGCACATCACATTACCTTAATGATCAAGAACTTCAAGCTAAGACACTTTATATTCTTCTCAATTACGATGAAGTGCAACCCTTTATTGAGTAAGGTCAGTTTTTTTATAATATCACTCATTTATCTGAAAAATGTCATGATTAGCCATTTCAGTGATATTTTAATGTGTGAACATTTTATTCATGGATTCGTTAAATTTAGTTTAAGACAATGACACGAGCAGAGAGATCAAGAATAACTTTCCCAAGTGGTTTACAATGCATGTGAGTTAAAATTTACATATTCATTTTTTCTGTGACACAAGACTTTTCATTAACACAATATTTCTTATGTATATATTAATAAATTCATGATTAGAGAAATGGAGTGGTAAATCAATGGTTTATAGATCTTGCTTGGGGACATATGTGCATCGTAAAAATATAGCAAATTTACAATGTAAATGGGTCCAAGTTTAATACAAGATCCTGATCTAAAGGAAGAAAGTTTTTTTAATTATAGTGTTTTTGTTAAATCAAATGATAAATTGAACTACGAGATAGACTGTCATGGGATTCTGAAAGAATTTTGTTGAATTTTCTTTCCAGGATTTGTTGGAGGAAGTGTATTCCTATTAAATTGTACTTGGTTTGATCCTACTTCTAATCGTAGAACAAGAGTAAACTAACTATAATATCACCAAAGTAAAAGTGAACAGAAGGTATGCTAATTTGATCATTTCATTCTAGCCTGACAGGAAAGTTAAGTTTATTATCTTCAATATCCACATAGAGTTAGAGAAAATGTTAACCGTGTGATTGTCATTTTGAGTAAACTAAGAGCCACCATTAATATTCCTAATAACATTGAACCTGCCCATCAATAAACTAAAATGACAGTTTTTTATTTTTCACTTGATGCAATCATTGAAGAGTTGAATCTAGAGGTTCCAAATGGGCAATACAAAGAAATTGATCTCGGTGATGAGTATGACTCCGGCGATGCGTTTGAAGAATAAATCATGACTATATCCTTCAGTTACTCTTCAGACAAAAGTGAGGATGAAGAGTAAGCACCTTCGAATATTTAAAGTTTAAGTCTCATTAGTCTATATATTGTAATTTTTGTTGAATTTTGTATGTCATTTTATTGCATACTTTTTTGTTTTTGGTTTTAGTAAATGTAGCTTGCACTTTACATTTTTGTCAACATTTCTACTACATATTTATATGTTTTATGTTTATTACATAATATTTTGTTTTTAGTTCATTACATATCATGTTATTATGTGAACTAATTAATAAAATTTATTCTCTTGGTTACAATGACAACTGGAGGTAGAGACGGTCTTCCTCCCCACTCGGGGGGTAGGGCGTATAGCTTAGTGCTATCTGACAGAGAAGCATGGCAGGAGAGGTCTCCTAACTTTGACAACCACTCACACTCTTGCTCCCACACCCACCCCCACCTCTGCTCTGATNTCCCCAATCCAAATTCTCTTGACATCAGGAAGGGTAACATCCCTTTCCACTAAAATTCTTGCACTGGCTGGTTTGGCCTTACTAAAAGTAGCAGCATCAACCTTCAAAGGTGTACCCAAGGTGCACCCAATATTGAACAATTCATTCAGTTTAAATAGGTGCAAAGGCAGTTTAGGTAGCTTAAACCATATAGGCACAGTGGGAGGTTCTTGTGATGGGTCATAATTAGGCGACCATTTTAAAATTTTCATTTATGTTCAAGCTATGATGATGGATTGCTTTGCAAATATTTTGACATAGTCCTCTTCTTTAGTCGGTTGGATTAGAAGATGCCTACCATCCAGCAGACCTAGCTTCCACTCTGAAATTTTCAGGGATTCAAAATATTTTCTTACAAGTTCCATCTTTGGATGGCCCAAGCTGAATTTACCAATTAGAGTGAATTGAACCTCCAAGTTTAGATCAACAATCTTATTTTCAGAGAAAATAGCAGCTGGTTGCCCATCTTTAGATCCCACTGGGTGAATGCAAGAGGCAAAGCCTCTCCAGCAACAGTGTTATGAAATTCCTGAGGGAATACTAGTAAATCAGGATCCAACAAAGGGGAGGAGGGATTTCCAACCACCCCAACATAGGTGGCTTTAGTCCTTTGAAAATTAGTTTCCATATCAATAGGGGTTGTTGTGGTTCACCAGACCAGCACCCCCAAATCAGAGAAAGGCAAGGCAGGTTCCTATCCCAACCACAGCAGAGATAGACCCCAGGACAAACTCAAACACCAGCTAAAAAGAAGTAAGGAGACTAGCAGCTTACTCTAACCAATGACACAGTAAATGCTTCACTAAAGCAGCAAACCTCAGCTACCCCCAACAAGGCCAGATAAGGAGACTAGCAGCTTCAGCTAACCAATGAAACAGTAAATGGCTCACTAAAATCAGCAAAAATCCTCAGCTTCCCCCAACAAGGCCACAACAAACAGTGCTGAAGGTTCAAATCAAACCAAAGTAACCTCTTCAAGATACAACCAGCTCCTAAAACAATCTTCACAGCAACACCAGGCAACTCCATTACAACCAAAACCCTAGCAGATAAAAATCAGAGGATATTATCTTCAAGAAGATCAAAGGAATAGGTCTTTTCAATGAGATTGAACAAAGAGGTGTGAAAGGGGAATGACTCAAATTTGGAACATATTATGGAATCAAAAGGAAAAGAGACTAGGGGATGTTATAAATCCGGAGGAGAACCTTGGTGACTTCCTAAGCTACCCTATAGTTTGACTTTAGTTTTGATAGAAATTATTTATATATTTCATCATGCCAATTTTATTAGTTTTGGGATTACGTTCGTGTGAAATGATCACATAAATAGCCTGGAGGAAGTGAGGATTTAGGTCATGAGGAACGATAACCTCGGAATCTTAAAACAAGTTAGGGCTTATATTGTATAGCAGAGCTACACAAAGGCCTAAAGATAAGTTGAGGATTTATGTCGCACTAGGTGGACAACCTTGAAGTCCTATGACTTGGTTGTTTAATTCTAAAGAAAGAATGGTTTAGCTGGTGTAGACATGTTTTGCTATTGAAGATGGCCATCCTGCTCACAATGCTAGCTCCAAGCTCCTCATCATGGTTAGTTTAAGTTTTCTAAAGTGTCAAGACATGATGTCAAATCAAATGTTCCTAAAGGTCCAAGTTATTTAAATATTATGGGGCATATTAAAGTTGATTAGAGAAAAACTAGTTAGGATCCTACGGTTCCCTCATTCCGGTACATTCTTTTAGATTTACTTAGTCCAAATGAATTTACTAAACTCAACCTAATGAGTTCCATACTTTCATTTAGACCATGGGAAGTATCGTTAGCAACAGTTGGTTACCTCCTACGAGGGATTCCTGATCATCCGATATAGATGTTTTAATTTAGTTATAATTTTTGTTTTTTGATATTTGTGATTAAATTTTGAGTTATCTTTTTTTTTTAATGTCGTGGCAATGATTTTTATCTTATTTGATGTTTTAAATTTTTTTTTTGTTTTGTGGTTATCCTAGCAGTTTTGGTTTTCATGCAGGATTACATCATTGTTTAACATGCAAGTTTGAAGCAAGAAGTACAGAAAGGTAAATGCAACAATTTAAAAGCATACCTATTGATTCTTCTAGTTCCTCCACCTGAAAAGTTAGCTTTGTCAGTGTATATAATTTTGCAAAGAATTTAAATTACAGGAGTAGATGAAGGTATAGCTATCCAACCCCAAAGTATGATTCTATTGGGCCTCTAAAGTTCTTAGTCGATAATTTTTAGAACAAAATATAACAAGTTCAGTTTGCCCTTCAAAATATCTAAAAGTTCAAAGTGTTCGGGGGAATGACCCTGAACTACTTCAAGAATCTCTTAAATTATTTTGAGTTCATTTAGAACTTATCATACTATTCTATTAATAATCCAAGGTTAGAGAGTGATCATCTCGTTAGCCAGTGAAGCATGATAATTCAATTATCCCAAAGATAAGAGGATTTAGTTAATTTGATATTTTACTTAAAGGTTATATGGATGAATGCCCCTAAGGCAAGCTCAAGTCATTAAAGATTTGGTGCCTATCACAAATGGGCTTGAAGTGTTTAAATATGTTGATCCCCAATCATATTATCTTCTAAATCCATTCAGTTGAGTTTAGACATCGAGCCTAGGTCACTACCAAGCCCATAACAATCATAAAAAGGGAAAAAGGTGGTGATTAAAATTTTGGCTTTAGTGACATATATTCTTATTGAAAGAACAAAACAACCTCAATTTTAGGCTAAGATAAGTAAATAATCATCTTCCTTGCTTAAGCCCATCACTTAAGAATCATTTGATCTTAATTGACTTCTTATTAGGGAAATTATGATTTTGTTGATATTGTGAAAAAGGTGGTAAGTGAGTTTCTACCTTTTATTTCCATTATGTTTCAATCATCCAGACAAAGTTATTAAGATCAAAATTACCTATTTTTCCCTTTCATTAATCCTAATTTTGATTAAGGCAATGAAATCTAAAATTACCGCTTTGCCCTTTGGGCTTTTCAACTTATTATTCTTCAAGAAAAATTCAAATGGCCTTGAAAATTTTTTAGTATCCCATCCACGGATTAATTAAAATATCAGGGAGAAAAGTATGATTTTTTAAAAATTGATTTAATTTAAAATAATTATTTCAACCCAAAAATAGGATTTTTTTCAATGTTAAATTATTTAATTAAAAAAATGAAGTTTTAATTTATGGGGAAAATTATTGGAGGTTTTCCTAGGTCAGAAGAGTAATTATTATAATTATTTAAAAGTTATTTTTAATTATTATTTAAATACATAAATTTGTTTTAAAATCACTTTTAAATTTTTATTAAAACCTCATAAGTCCAAGAAACTCAGAGAACAAATTTTTATATTTTTATGATTTATTTTGATTTTATTGTAATTATTTTAATGGAAAATAAAAAAATTGCATTTTAGGCCTTTAGAAATTTATTTTTTTAATTTAGAAAAATCAAGAAAAATATTTTAAGGTGTCCTAAGTGATCAGGCAACAATTTCACACATTTTAAACAATCTTTGTATTTTTGAAATTTTTTATTATTTTAATTATTTTTAATTCAAAATATATTTTAAAAAATAAAATATTTTCACAAAAACAGTTTTTATTTTTATTAAATGCCTCTGATCACAAGGAACTCAGAAAACTATTTTTCTAAGTTTATTTAATTTAATATAATTTATTTTGTACAAAAATAGTATTTTTACTTAAAAAATCCACTTTAATGACCAAATCAACTTAAATAAATTTAGAATTTTCATAGTGAGTTGAAATGATTTTTATGAACAATGTGAAATTAATTTTGTCAAATTTTGATATATATATATAATTTAAAAAAATTAATACAAAGTAAAATTTTTCAATTAATAACAGAAATATATAAAATTATTCAAATCATCACAATATTTTTCTTAAGCTCCTTTGACCATAGAAATCCTAACAAAATTGATCTCATATTTTTCTAAGGAATATTTTAATTTATATAATTAAATAAAGCCCAAATTGCCATTTAGTCTTTAAAATTACAGTTAGAAGCACAGAGGTGCTCTCTGACCTTGGAAAAATAGAAGGAAGTGCTCTCTATCATGAGGAATAAACCCTAAAAATTTCTTGCAATGGTGATTAGTATTTAATCATAATGAATTAAAATACCTCAGAGAGTATTTATATAATTAAAAATCACATACTTGGAAAATAATTTTTATTTTTGGTCTACATAATTCTTCTCTATTCACTGAGCAAGAGGGTATTTTTCTTTTATTTTTATGATTTTTCTAAAGAAAGATATAGATTTTTGAAGTTTAGGCATTAAAATAAATTCAGAAAATTCATATTTTTCTTCTTACCCACGCGGCTCCACCTCATATGACGACGGCTCCGAGCTCACACACAGCGCTTTACCATCCAACGCTGCCATCCACCTCAGCTGCCATGCGACCCACCTTTTTACTTCATTTGTTCGTCCAACGCAATCTTAGCCGCCCATGGAATAAACGTGCTATCGAACGACATCCGTTCATCGTCCCTAAATGACCAAACCCGTAAGCCGTTCACACTAAAACCCTAAGATTTTCATCTAAACTCATACAAATTGCGTGGGATTGTTTCTATACTTTCATCTACTTGAGATGAACACATCCATACAATTTATAAAGCATGAAATCAAGCAATTACTCTTGGAGAATCAAAACTTGCTTGGGTTAGGGTTAGAGCTCAATTTTGGTAAAAATTTTCTTATTGAAGCCTTCCAAACTCCCCTTAGAGCTTCCGTGAGGGACCCTTAGCACATCCCAATCCATTTCCCCCTCTCAATTCCACCATAGAGAACCAATTTTGAGCTCAAACTCTTGCCCGAAACCAGGACAAAATCCAATCTCCACCTACACAGCCCCAAATCCTAAATTGATTGGTCCTACACCTTCACAACAGTGAGAGAAACTAAAGCCCCATCAAATTACCTTTCCA